>PQXL01000003.1:0-287484 GCA_004916875.1 Botrytis galanthina
AGAGAAGAGAGAAGAGAGAAGAGAGAAGAGAGAAGAGAGAAGAGAGAAGAGAGAAGAGAGAAGAGAGAAGAGAGAAGAGAGAAGAGAGATGATTAGATATTGAATTCGAAATGAGTGATGTTGATATTAGTTTAGTAGTAGTACTGGTAGTATTGCTAGTAATAGTAATAATATTACTAGTAGTAGTATTAGTATAGCATTGTTTATTAATAGTATTGTTAGATACTTATAATAGTGTTATTATTATTGGGCTTATAGATTATATTATGTGATGTTGTATGATATTGTATGATATTGTATGATATTGTATGATATTGTATTAAAATACTATATATATTACAATACTATATACATTATAATACTATATATATCACAATATAAATACAAGATCGATTCTGAATATAATATGTAATGAGTAATGTATAATGCTGTGATTATAATTACAACTATAACTGCAACTGCAATCACAACTTTGAAGTTTTTGTTGAGAGATTGAATGTGAGATATTAGTATGTTAAAGGAGAGAGAGGAGAGAGAGGAGAGAGAGGAGAGAGAGGAGAGAGAAAGAAGAAAAAAATAATTACGAATGAAGATAGAGGCACGGCACAGAACTCGAAGTATAGAAAAGTAAAAGTTTCTTCAACCATACCACAATGTAATGAGTGAGTGAGTATGGAAACGAGGACAAGTATGAGGATGAGGAAGGGCGTGAGAGTGAGGAGGATATGAGCATGAAAAAGAGTACAAGGGAGAGAAAGAGTACAAGGGAGAGAAAGAGTACAAGGGAGAGAAAGAGTATGAGGATGAAAAAGAAAGAGAAGAGAAGAACAATATTCAAGCAATTGGTGAACACGTAGTGATCGGCTGGACGATGAATAATGGGTGAGAGAAGGGGATAGACATCCGGGGATATAGTGGTGTTCTTATTCTCGAGAAGTTAGAAAAGATGTGGTGGAGTGGAGAATAGCTAATGGAGATTTTGTTCACGTCTTTTGACCTTTCGATATATGCATATCGGTGAGTACAAGCAGAAAATGCAGATGAATGATAGGGATAAGAAAGAAAGGGAGATTAGAGTAGCAACGTATAGAAGAGCTTTCTGGTCACTGAGAATGCTGGAGGCGAACTTGATGTGAGTGTTGAGGGTGGAGGATGCATATATATTTGAAACTGGAGTACGACCCAGCCGTAAATGGGAATTGAGGTATGGAGATGGAAATGGGTGGTCTGGAACATTGTGATATATGGAAATTTAGGAAGTACATTTGATCATGGTTGGAATCAATAGGCAGATGCTGGAGTTGAGTGCAAGGGTGAAGATGAAATGATACCGGTTTCATTATGACGACATAATCTGGCAAATGGTATAAGGGAAAATCAACATAGAATGGCATAATCGTGTCCATTGGCTTCTTCATGGGGATCTTCAGGTTGCGGTAGAATGTGCCAACCAGTACTAAAATTTCAAGCACGAGCCACAGCATATTGTGAAATATAACAGCTTGTTCGAAATCACTGCTGCAATCGTTCATAGCTCTCCCCAATGTCGACGCTCGCAAGTTCCTGGGTATAATGGCCATAGAAGTCTCGAACCCTCCTTCGATTTCGGAACCATGCGTAACCGCTCGCAAAAAAATATCACGCCAAATCCAAAGGACCCATTTGTTGTTTTGCTCAAGTCGTTTGATTTATTGGAAAAGGCTTTTTTACTAGCCATGCTATTTTCGATGATACACCGTGACCCGTGCGAAAACAAACCAGGCAAAAGGCACCATGCCAGCCATCCTCACAATCATAAACACCTACGTCCAGAAAATCTAAGCCTCCGCCTAGTGTAGAGTTAGCATCATAATCCAAAATCTTTCATCAATATCCTTCCACTATCTTCAAGCTCTCGGAAAAAGATATTGACTCGGGGCCAGCGGAATCGCATACCTTAACAGCGAACTTTCTTTGTGGGAAGTGCATCGATCTCTTCTTGGTCTTCTCCAACTGCAACTCCTTCTCGTGCTTGCTGAGACGTCTACGGATGGCACGAGTTTGCTTGGCTCGGAGATCGAGAGGAAGGTACTTCTTTCCCTTGTAGAAGAGACGGAGTTGTGCGCGTTGGTTGGCGTTAATGACTGTGAGGACCTTGGCAATTGACTTTCGGACGTCGTGGCTATAAGGAAGATTTCATTAGTATTCATCTTAATGATCTTTTATCTCGCAAATTCTTCTCCAAGTTTCGGCAGGTCGAAAGAGTGACGATTATAATTAAAGTACGCACATCTTGGTGAGCTTAGCAGCAGATCCTCCAGCAATCTTCTGAGTTCTCAATTGACCGAGCTCAGTCTTCAACTCTCCAAGTTGCTTTGCGAGGTCCGCCTTGTTCTTGGACCAAAGTTGGCCAGTCTTTACTTTTCCGGACGACTAATCGCGATGATCCGTTAGCCATCTTTCTTCCATAAATTGAAACGTCAACATCTCCCCGGGGAATTTGTCGCATACCATTTTGAGTAAGGGTCGGGTGGTTGTCGATTGTGGTTGTCGGGCGTCTCGTCGTCGTGAAAATATCGAAGTTGCTGCAGAGGCCGTGGAAACAAAAGTTAGGGTTTACCGAGCCCACAAACTGAATTTTCAAAATTTTGGTTGACCAATCAAATCGAGGTCACATGACCACAATATTCCTTGCTGGTGTTTAAGGTTTTAAGAATATTGAATCGTGATAGTCATTTCTAGTACAGCGAAGAGCAACATGAGACTCACTCCCATTTCATCTAATTCATCTAATTGATCAAAACTCTCGAATCTCTTAATTGTAAGGTATTACCAACTCAGCAATCTCAACTTACTATGCATAAGGAGCGAATATGTGTGTTTCTCATAGAGCTCTTCGAAAGTCTTTCGGCGCAACTTCGATTATTGGCAAGGTCTTGACATCTGCTGTTCATCTATCATAATCAATCATAGGTAGGTACAAGTCGCAAGTATCGATTTCAACCGGTCGATGAAAGTTCTACATTCTACTTTTGAAGCGTAGCAGTCTGGCAAAGTTGATGTACCTTCACAGCAGTCTACACAACCCTTTCCCGGAAAGACTTGTTCTTCTCGTGGGTTTCAGATCGAACCTTTGGCTTATGAGAAGTATGCATCAACCGATGCAGCATATTTGAATCATATTACTATCATAGAATCGCTCTGCATCTTTCCCGGAGCACGATCTCAAAATCTTATCATCACGATCAGTACAACTACCACAAAGCTATCACGTCACTTCGAAACCGTACTTACGTCGAAGTCGAAAATCCATGGAGAGAATTAAAGGGTGATTACCGCTTCAGGTGTTGAGATTTGATCACGAATTGGACAAGACGTGTTGGGATTTGTGATTGATGTTTTTACCTACACGTTAGGTGACAACATCAGATATGGCTTGTTAGTGCTAATGAGTCGTACAATCAGGAGTATCACAGTGCATCAATTATTGTCAGTAACCTTACGGCTGGATCAAAAGCTCTTGTGTTCCAAATTCTAAAGTATCAATATGGAGTTCATTCCCCGCGGCCGGAATCAGATTTGCTACGATGCTGGTTTTCATTTGGTACCTTCCAGCACTAAGCCAACAGGAAACTTCTATAACACCCTGTCCTGTCAGGATACGATCGAGCTCAATTTCGATTCCCATAGTATCACTCAAGTGTGGCGAAGGGACTGTATTATGCGACAATTCCCTGATATTTCTATGATGGATTGAGGTTCACAATATTGTTTGTCATTTTGTGAATTTAAACATTTGAGGTATCCTTGTGCTTTGCTAGTCCAATGACTTGCGATCTATAATGATTCGGATTCTCACAAACGACTTTTAAGTCGAAATCCGTGATCGTCATTGGCTTAATTCTTGCAAATTCAATATACTCGATTTCAATGTGTGCTTTGCCAGAACCATCTGTAAATCAAACCGTTGAATCATTCCCGAGTCTCTTCTTTCCTTCGCAGCATCCCCATAGTTCTTCAAGTTATACTTCAACAAGCCAAGGAGTGAGTTCTCCTCCCCTCGTCTATCATTCAAAGGCAAATAAATCATCACTCCCAAGCCTGTAGGTCTTGTGATAACAATTTATATGGCTTCTTGTCAAATGCAAGAGTTCCCAGAGTGCCATAAATGGAAACCACAAATACTTCCCATTTATTGGATGCGTATGGGAGATGCTGGGGATCAGGATCGTGGGGAATTAGGGAAATTGGGTAAATTAGATTTAGGGGTAAATCCTGGATGTGCAATAGAGGGGCTGCGCGATAACCAGCTATTGATTTTGTTAATGTTGGTTTTGAGTGCTGATAATGGTGAATCTGCGCTGTTACTGGGATCTTTTGGAGTTTGCAACTCGCTGAGCGGTAATGTGTTGCGATTTTGCACTAATATACTTGTTTGAAGGACTCTCTACTTGGAAGCCAATAGCCAACATAAGAAAGAGTCGCTGTCAGGGAATGCACGAAACAATGTAATGTGGAAAAAGTATTTTCAGTGGCACGCGGTTGACTTCGTACCCCTCCCCCCAACTTCACATCGTTATCTCACGTTTCTAATCCGATGCGAATCTCGCTTTCAGGACAACGTAAACATCAATTGACGAATAGCAATAGGCTCGAACGACAGTGATAACCGCCACAACTGTGACGGCAGTAGGTCAAGTTTCATCATCAATTTGCACTGATAATTTTGTGCACATATATTGTACCACTTCCAACTCACAATCACAACAGACAGCAAAACAGCAAAGCACAAATCCTATTTGCGAATGGGTAACATGGATATTCTACAGCTTCCAAGTAGGTTATGTCTGTTGCTTATATATCCCATCGAAAGCGTAGTGACTGTTCACTCGAGCGATTCTGCAAGGAGGGTAGTTGAGTGAATGCCCTCCGCAAAGTGGTTCCGACATCACACTATACAAATCCTGACTATCCCTAAACCCTCTAGCTAATGGATTCCTTGCAAGAATTCAATTGCTTTAGAAGGATTCAGAAGAACTGTCTACATCTTCGAGGTATTTCCACGAGTGAAGGAGGCCGCTCAAATGTTTCGCGTTAGTCATGATCTCGTTGTTTGAAACCACCCAGGGAGTCCGAAGTCTCTCCCGCACGAGAAATAATGTGAGGACCAAGAGTTTTCTGGATTTGAAAGGTACTCAACCTTAACTAGGCTCTACCACTGTAAAAAGGTTTGAGGCGAAAATGAAAGGGAAATATCGATGGTGAGAGTTGCCGTTGTCATTCGTGATACTACTACTATCGAACGTAGTCCACTTCATCTGGAAATGTACAAATCAACCTCCAGCAAGGATAATCGAAACACAGAATATCAACCTACAACAAGTGGCCCCGTTCGTCTCCTGAATTCCTTCCATCGGCGACGCGAACCAGTATATTGCTAAACTCGAACAAACCCAGAAATTACACCTTGAATATCCCACTCCAAGAATTTTCAACCGACCATACCTACCCACTCTCCTCCCCAGTTTCCCATATCCAGCTCTCTCTTTTCGTTGATTCCCATGTCCCTTTCCTAGTGAATACTTCATGAATCTCCGAAGCTACGATCGATGGAAAAGAGCTCCCCACGCAGAGATTTGAATAAATGATTCCCAAGTCTTCACCTCAGATCGTTTGCGCAATATATTCTAATCCTCTCGTTCTCATCCAAGATTTGATCAGCATTAAAGTCAAGAATCGAGAGATCTCAGCTCTACTTTACGATCTACCAGACCTCTTACCCGATACAAATCATTCAGCGAACCTCAAGAACCAAGAACCAAAAACGACAGTGAAACATAAACGAAATTCAAAAGACAACAACTACACCACACATAGATTACATCAACAAAAACCCACGGCTTCAAAATGTGAAATTCGAGAGAATTTGCCCCAAGGTTCTGTGATGAATTATTCTCCTCAATCGGCGATATCCTAATAGAAATTATGAGATCGAGAAGCGTGTGTTTCTTGTATTTAAATCTTGTTATCTTTTTCCTAAATTACATCTCCTCCTTAAATACTCCCTCGTGAAAGTCATATAAGATGAAAGACACAGCTACGAGAGATATACTTCGGATCTCCCATTTGAAAAGACCATGCAGTGGCAATTTAGCAACTCATTAGATGAAGCATTCATTTTGAAATACCAGATAGCTTGATGCCCCGCTTGAAACATTGATGATGTCATTGTGAACATAGATCATTCATTTGCAAAATTGTAGCTACTGCGATCGTATGAAATGAAATAAATGGGTGGAAACAACATGATTTGGGCAAGAAAGACCGATATTAGAACAGCAATGGATAGGAAATATGGCGAGGTGAGCTATTATCATAAGGCATCTTGACACCAGTATCAAACATCTCCAAGTTCGATGATAACCATATGAAGCGATAGACTTATATAACAATGCAAAGGTATATTCTATTAGTCAAATCGCTACCCAATTCAACATTGGTATGATGTTTCGTAGAATCCGCAACTAGATCGAAAAAGTCGTTTTATATACCAAACAATTTACTCCTACTCCACCACCACCACCACCAATTTAATCGGTACTTAATCTCCATAATCCATCTCCCAAATAATGTGCATCTTCCAACACGGGACCTTTTCCCTTCTCCTTGACATCCTTCGTTCCCATACTCAAAAGTCCCACCGCGCAAGCCTCCTCCTTGCCTTCTGCACAGATAACCACTGGTTCACCAGTTTCCAATTCTCTTCCTCCATACCATCCTTCTCCCTCTCCAGTCTCTCCATATACACCCTCTTCTTCCTTATTTCCATTAGGTAATCTGCCACCTGTAGATGTGAGACCAGGAGCCATTAGGGTAGCTCCCGAAAGAACGAATCGAATAGCGCCGCGATCAATACGCAGACTTGGGAAGCAGGTAGGGAATCGGTGAACGAGTTTGAGATGGGGTAGGAGAGCATCGGTCATGTGTTGGAAGAATAGAGGTGTAGTGCCGATTAAGTAGAGAGTTACTCTATCTGGACTGTATTCCCAATGTTAGTTTTGGTTTTCTTATTAAACCGTCATGCAATGAAGGCATATGTCGCAGTGAAAATATGAGAGCAAGAAGAGTAACAGGAGCGCACATTTTCATAGCATCCAGCTGCTCTTTCTTCGGTATTATCTCATCGATATGAGGGGCTAATAACGGATATGTGTTGACGAGTTGAGTTCTGATGGCGCGTTGAACAGAGGACTTAACCTTGCTTTTTGAGCCGGGAGATATACTGTGGAAACAATGTAATTAGCATTTATAGATCATGGGATTCGCAAAAATAGGATCAGTAAGTCTTACTCTTTCTTAAACATCTTGAGTATGATTCTGGTAGTATTGTGATGTTTGTGACGAGGGGAAGATTTGTTTAAGACGTGCAAGTGGAGAATATGCCCCGCGATACGGCAGTCGATTGAGACCTAAAACGCACGGACTAAAGAGGAGCCCTGGAGGGGTAAATTGGAGGCTGAGGAGGGGAGGAGGGGTCTACGAATTGCAAGATACCTAGGTAGGATGATCAGACGATCACGACATGAGGTTATTCGGACATCAAGCACGCAAGTGAGGGAGGTATCGCATTCAAACGCAGTTTTGTACAACATATTCATATTTATCGTACGAATTCTCATAAAGGTTCATTAAAATTCATCAAATCAAATACATCCATCCTGGGAACTCGAAACGCTCAAGAAAGCTCCTCCCCAAATCGTTGGGCCTTTCCTCCATCTTCCTATTGGTGGTTGACATGAGAAACAGTTCCGTCTTCATTCAGATGGATATTGAGTCTAAATATCGAGTCAGTGATGAAGATTCTGGAAAGTAAGTACTGCTTGCGAGTGCTGACCTGTTCTCCTTGAAGTCCTTGGTAACCATCGAACCAGGCTCAATGATTCTGTGCTCTTCGGGAAGGTCTTGCTTTGCGAATGTCTATCGATGAGTGGTATGTTAGTAGACGACGTGACTATTGTTTGAGTATAAAACGACCAACGTACAGTCTCATCACTGGAGTCACCGATCTTCTTTCCAGCCAATTTACTCATCCACACTTGGGTCTTGTCTTCGCCACCGGCAGCACTGTTGGTAACTGGATCGACGAGAGGCATTTTGGAATATGGGTTTGATGAAAAGTGTTTGATTTTTGATATTGATAATGTGTCTTGAAAGTTTCTTCTTGGATGAGATTGAAAGTGTTTGATAAAGATCATGAATAGAACAGCGGACGAAGAGGGTCTTTATGTTCGGTGAACTTCCAACCAAGCCTTCTTCTTGTAACACATTCCCGAAACAAGGCTGCGGCGCTTCATCTCACCTGCTGAATTCAGATGGGTACGTCATAGCCAAGTAAGTCATCATGTGATTTTATACACACGTGACACACTGCTTCAATTCGAGTTCTTAGTTTGCAAACTTTCGCGAACTGCCCCTTCATTTTGATGTTCCTCACCCATCCATCCATCCACCACTCATCCACCATCCATCCACCATCCATCCACCATCCATCCTCCCTTTTTCTTTTCTTTTCTTCATCCATCTTTTCCACCCAGGGGGAGAATCCGTTCTTATAGGTACAGTAGATCCATTCCATTTTTATTTATACTTTCTACTTTGAATTAACTCTATTAATTTCTTCAGAAACGTTTCGGTCCCGCAAAGCCATACCCGAATTGTTACTGTGCATAACAATTCATTTCTCATGGCAATCTTAGGTAACCTTGGAACCTTACCATGGCGGTTATATGTACTGCCACAGCAATGGCCCTATGGTTTGGCATCAATAGTCAGTTCGGTACATTTTCATTGTGGACCCAATCAACGCTTCGACCCGACGGTGCCAGTGACACTGAGAGTTCAGGACCAATTTACAGCCATTATTATCTTACCCATCACCTAAAACGCATTGGATGTCCTTAGTTGCTCCCAATCTTTCAATGTCCGACAGGTCCGAGTGGATCTATATGATGAATCTGATTTACTTCTACTCGCTGACTCGTCACCAAATGCGCAGTGAGTTGGGGACTGCGACTAGTGGAGTGACTTTGTATCCACTATGTATACTAACTTTAACTAACTTTTCACATCAATTACGCTATCCTCTACGCGTCCTCTCCAATCTTCATCCATTTTTTGGTTAAAAAAAAGGAAGAATCTTTACATCCCGAAATATTACCCGTTGCAACGAGTAATAATAAGTATTAGCTCGTTTTGTTTGCTTCTATCACAAGTGCACCGTTATGTATCCGTCACGCAGTTATCCGGTACAGTCGTACGTACCATTGTATGTTTGTACAAGGGGGGGGAAAGGGACAGCGCATTCTTGTCAGCAGCAAAATCCTTCCAATACCCCATGCCAGGCTCTTGTTAACGGGTTGATTGTTGCTGCTGTACCACTTTGCGCAAACCATCCAGATACTGCTTTTGACGTTATCTCGGAGATGCTGAAGAACCTTAAACATTCATGGCCCCCCATGGGTAGCTCCGAATGCTTACTTACAAGGCTGACCCTTTAATCCCCCCCATATTGAGGTTTGATTTGTTCAACATAAGTACAATTGACAAGGGAAATGATGCTGAGCCTCTCATAATATCAGTCCAGCCTTAATGAGTTGAAGCTTCAAAGCTACGCCTCGCCGCCTCGGAGCTTAAAATAAGTTCACGATAATTGTAGGGAAGTTATTCACTGCCCAGCTTTGAAACCCCTTGACAAGCATTTTTTTCTCTGCATTTATCTAGTGCTTATATCCCCCACCATCTTTATATTCACTCGTGTAGTTTATTCTGATCATATTCTTATACATCCCTTGATTCTTCCATCTTTATTATTATTACTCGATATTAGTTGAGAAAACTTTAGTATTTTCTCTCATAACTACCCTGCAAAGTACCTCTACCATCTTTTGACAAGATTCAAACATGCGTCCAATTCTACTTTCCTTATTAGCGTCTTCAACAGCTATCGTCTCCGCCTATCAATCTCTAATGTCAGATGGATGTATACAAGGAAATTTCCATGATCTTGTGATCAGAAACTCCTGTGGAGATGATTTATCAATTGTCAAATGTCTTGCAGAAGATGTCGATTTAAGACACTTGGATCAAATTGAACAATGCTTCATAGCTGGTGGATGCGATGCGATCGATTCTACTGTGTCAGCAGTATGGTTTTCATACGAATGTAATGATCGTCAAGGATCGGTTGAAGAGTTTAAGAAAGAGGATCTAAGAAAAAGAGCCACCGAGACAAGTTCAACTGCTGAAAGTACGACGGAATCCACTACGACAACGGCTTCATCCTCGAGTTCGAGTTCTGCGAGTACAACTGCTGCCACAACCACAACTTCTTCCTCGACATCCGGTACAACTACCAGCGCGACAAGTAGTGGAACCGGAACTTCTTCAAGCACACTAGTCTGTTCCACAACCTCTTATTATTCAACAAGCGTATGCTCCTATGGTACAGGTGCATCCACTGGTGTTACCCTTGGATGTGCCACTACCTTAGCCGCATCTTCAACTTGTGCGGCAGGTGTACTTTGTACGACTGCAGCATCTGGAGAAGATGTCTGTATGGAAATTGACAACACACTTACGTCATCCGGCTTAGCAGTTACAATTTTTTTCGCAGTTTCAATCAGTGCTTTCGTTATTGGACTTATAGTAATTGGATACAAAGATCGTCAAGCCGCCAACCAACTTCGAGCGGCTCGTTTGGCGCAACTGGATGCAGAAAGTAAAGAGGCAATGCAAGCATATAACCAAAAGAGATCCAAATCGGTCCGACAGCAAGATGCTTTTGGACATTCTGAGGCTGATTTGCCTTTGATTACGGAGCCTAGCCACGAGCAAGCTTATTCGAACGTAACTCATCATAACGCTTAAATGGGAGCTTGAGTCCGACAAAAATACTGAATAATGGGATTAGATGAGGGCGCATGGGAATGGAGTTTGGGGAGTTTGAAATGAATTGGATTTCAGGATCTGTATTTTTGTAGGCTTCTGGCGTTGATATATCTACTATACCCTTATTTTGATGATTTGCCTTGTCTATTTTATACATAATTGCGTGATAGTTGAGCCTTTTTTTATGTTTCTGATATTTCGAAATAATATTCCATGACAGATATTCCATGATACAAGTGAATAACTCGGAGTATTATAATAAAAATACTTCCGCCTAGTAGTTTAAAAAAAACCATTCATAAAGCTGAAGAATTATATAATATCATTAGCTATTCCAAATACATAAGTCATACGATCTACTCGATTCAACTTATTGATCTCGTTTCGCTACAACTATGTTTTACTCTAATTATCAAATCTATATTCGAACAGTAGTCAGCACATCAAATCAGAATAAAAGAGCAATATCAAATGTATATGAATGTTTTGATTCTACAATTCAAGTGTCATATATAATTCTATGTAATTTAGATTTTGGGTAGTACGTGATTACTTTTATTGATCATTCGAGCAAAATGCTTTGATCATTACGAATGGGATGAAAATAAATTAAAGATCAGATATCTTGATGTTCTAAATGAGAAATTTGGATAGGATAAAACAAATGAGAATAGAAGAGTATTATTGCTAAGACAAGCAAAAGAAAAGAAGTATACAATTACTGAAATTTTATAAGTAATTATTTTTGAGGCAATTAGCTTCCAATTATTGGAGACCACCACTAAGATACTACCTAGGTATGCGCAAGGGGGCGTTGTTTGATCACGTGGCCTCAACGACTTCGCTTATTGACAGTATGAGGTTGCCTATTCTTAGGAGCAAAAAGAGGCCGCAATTGACCATTCAAATCTTCACTAGAATCTTTCAATTAATTGGATTATAAATCAGCTACAAATAAATTTGATAAATCTGAAAAGGTGGAAATAATTATCATCTTTGAATTATGCCTATTGCAATTTAAAAGACATCTTTTGTTCTAGGATTAAACAAAGGAGATTAGATTATTGAAAGTATTAAGAAGTGGTCAAACCCGGCCTGTTTTTTCGCCTACGAATAGGCAACATACCTATAGGCAACATACGGATATGATTTTGATTGCCATGATCATTGTTACCACCTTCTATACGAATTGTCTTTACATACTTTCTTATCTTTCTATGGAATGATGAGCGTCTGGTTCTTAGTCATCCTACAGCTAAGTGTATTCATTGGGAATTCCTTGTCATCATTGAAGCCATTTTTGTTACAGCTGCTCGCTGTTAATATTTTTAATTTCATTCGGATTTTAGGACTCTCTTGGTAGGATCAGACTTCTTTGCTGCCTATATCAGTGTCAGTGTACCTGTCAATTCGGGTCGAGAGAAAAGGCCAACGAATCCAAAATAAGCTAGGAGCCAACATGGCCTCGTGAGAAAGCATTATAAAGACTACGACTTGTCCGACTATCAGAGTGTACTTCATTTTCAATAATTTAACCCAAGAATGGTTTGCAAACACGAGTACTTCCGTGAGAGCGAAGAGGAGGCTCTCTTCAAGAGCAAGGCTACTAGGAAGTTTGCTGTCGGCCGTCACAAAGCTTCACACTTGGCAACACTTCTAATCAGAAACGCGGACCTTCGAGGATCTTATATGACAGACATACAAAGAGAGGGTCGAGATTTGAGGTTCGCAGAAGAAAAATATAGTGTCGGCATCTTCGCCAAAAAACTCGCTAAATATGATTTATCATCTGAGTCTTATGTGAATCTTGTCAAAGGATTTACAACCCATTATATCACTGTATATGATAAATTACTTTTCTTTGGATACTTACTTGCTAGTAACCGGATGGAATATCGTGTGCAACGGCAGCAAGCAGAAACTTTTATGAACGAGGCTGTGACCATTGCTGCATTTGGCCCGGACAATCGAGTGCAACACACCAAAGTCGAACTTTATGTTGAGGCAAACCCTTACAACACTCTAGAAGAGCAAATCTGGGCATGGTTAGGGGCACTCGCTCACGAGTTACTACACGTCTTTCTGTTCATCTACGGCTGTAGAGAGTGTAGCAACTTACCGGAGCAAGCTGGTCCGACTGGCCATGGACACGCGTGGCAATCGACAGCATATCGAATTGAGATTGCTTGTGAGCGACTCCTATCTAATAAAGTCAGCTTTGGTCGATTGACTTCATTATTACATGATGTAAACAATGGAATGCCTATGCCCGAAGAAAGGTACTTAAGAAGATGGAATATGATAGGACTGGAGGATATCGAGCAGATGCCAGAGGTTCCGGAATCAGCAAGAAAGATGGATCACGATGAACGTGCACCTCCTCGCAAAGATGAAAAACTTAATCCACCTCGCAAAGATGATAAGGTTGAAAGACGGGATCCTCCTTGCAAAGTTAATAGAGGTGGAAACCGCGTACCCCCTAAGAGTGGTAAGCGTGGGAAGGAGCGTGAGAAACCTGAGCCCCCTAAGAGTAGTGAGCGTGCATCTCCTCGCAAAGATGATAGAGGTGGAAGACGTGATCATCCTAAAAGGGATGAACGTATATCTCCTCGCAAAGATGAAAGACGTGATAGAGGTGAAAGACGTGATAATACTCGCTCGTAACCGAACGAGGAAATTGGGAGTTCAAGAAACACATCTAGGCAGGATCTGACTCCGGCTCCCGAAAAGAAATCCAGTTGCAAAACCGATACGCCTAGTAGAAGGATACCTCTTGGATAAAGTAGAAACATACCTAGTAGGTATTGTGGTATAACAACAGCAAAAATAGTTCATATCTATAATGTCGTTGAAACCAATGTCGCAGTAAAGCCAAGATTCACAATGGTGCAGTTTACCAATCAATAGCTTTCGATTGTGAATGTCATCAGAATTTTCGGAAGTTTCTCGAAACCACTCAGTCTCCTAGTCCGGAATATTTGAAATTCTGAGCAAACAAATCTCTTGAGATTCTTAAAAGCGATCTTCTTACGGGTAGTCCTCAACCTGAGGAAGTGAGAATTGGTTTTGGGGAAAATATAATTGTAACGGAATAGAGCCGACACAGTGAAAAGTTGTATGCCTGGTACAGAGAAAAAGGATACGAAAATGAAAGAAACAAGAAGTCTGAATTAGTATTCAGCTGGAACAAAATGATGGGTTCCGATAATTGGTCAAATCGGAATGCCAAGGAATGGCTTTTCATGAGATTATTAGGTACCAAACGATTGAAGATCCTAGGTTACCATTTGAACTCATGTATTTCTTTGACTATTGGATGATTTTGAATCAATGATCATGGTATATACCGATATATTTATATATCGAAACAATAAACTCCAACCTGGTACACGAGTTGTCATCGAATCAGATGTATATGATGCTACCACAATGCAATGTGAATTAAAGCCATGACGAACAAAATTTACCACCACATCAACTCTCATACCTATGTGATAGTTCATCTGAGAATAACCAGGTGCATAAAATCGTATATTATCCCAATCACGGCCGTATAACATGTCATGTCTTTCCCACTCTTTGGAGAGCCAAGAGCAAGAATGTAGTGAGAATCTGGACACGGCTCAGCCGCACTGTGGTGGCATTGTGGCTTTTTATTATCATTTTGTAGCCCCTGCTCTCACAATGACACTTTGACTGGTTTTATAAGCACGCGGTACTATAGTTGACCACTAGATATCCAGTCTCTTCTCGTCGGAAGATCTTTCGTCAACAGTGATCATGGATATACAAACTCCATTTCATAGCCATCCGGCTCCGTCTTCATTCCAACGAACTGA
The DNA here is from genome assembly GCA_004916875.1 of Botrytis galanthina. Lineage (NCBI taxonomy): Eukaryota > Fungi > Ascomycota > Leotiomycetes > Helotiales > Sclerotiniaceae > Botrytis > Botrytis galanthina. The sequence continues at coordinate 14,766 of PQXL01000003.1, forward strand.
GGAATTTCAAGATATCTCCCCCCATCCAAACTATGATAATGATAGCGAAGCGCAATACTTTCTGGATATCGCTAAACTACCGCGACCCGAGAAGGCACCTGCAGTAATCCACCAGAGGTATTCCCGTGACTCAAATGGAGCCTTTGAGTTAGGGAATCATAAGAGCCATCATTGGTGGAGGCCAATTGTTTTGATGGTCATGTGGTTACTTCTGGGCTCCTCAGTAGGCCTTGGACATCACTTTGCGTATCAAAGTCTTGACCAACAACCGCAAACCGTGTTTTCTCAATCTTGGGCACACAACCTTGGTTCCGCCGCAGCTTTTTTGGTAAAGACTTCCTTCACACTTACCATCTTATTAGCCCTGCAAGAAGTACTTTGGTTCAGTTTCCGCAAAAAAGAAATCAAAATATCGTTACTGGACAAATTATTTACTCTTTCAAGCAATCCCTTAAGCTTTGTCCCTAGTGCATTTGCAAATGCACCGCTAGCCACTGCTTTGGCCGGTTTTGCTTGGACCATCCCGATATCTGCCATACTATCTCCCGGTAGTTTAGTTGTGGGACCAATGGTTACTTTCAACGATAGCATCTGTATCGTGCCGACTTTCGCTGCATCTTCGCCTAATATAAGCTTCTATCAGATGATACCCCATGGTTCCGGTATTCAAGGGCCTAATACCGGTATTCAAAAATTAGCCAGCCAGATCTTTGCTCAAGGAGTTATTCTGGATCTAAAATCGCCTTGTGGAACTAATTGTTCGTTTCAACATTCTTTCTATGGCCCTGCATTGCAATGTGTCAACACTTCCAACCCGTCATATCTGAATGAGCAGGTGGCCAGCTACCTTTACTATAACGCCACAGACTTGACAACTTTCAATGAGATTGAAGACTCGCTCATCGAATTGTCAATTACATACAGAAATAACTCGAAAGCGGAAGTACAAAGCGATCTTAACTATGTATCAATCCTTTGCACCGCCTACAATGCAACATACGAGCTTTCTGTCAACTATACAAAGGGATCGCCAAAGTTTTCCCCAAGTCTCACCTATCACGAACAGCTTCAAAATCTAAATATGACAGAGTATGTTTCCCCAAGAAATTACCCATGGCATTCAAATTCTGCAACACTAGTTCGAGAAGTTTACGACAAGTATCTTAATGGTACATGGGCGCAGTCACCCACGACACAGTATTCAACACCTGATACAAACATAGGAAACACAATACTCGTTGGAAATACTGTCAATGCCAACAGCGGGGCGATCTCGTCTCTCTGGTTCGTAAATAGAGACCTTCTTAGTGGGATTCCAGAGCTTCTCACCAACCTAACCATTTCGACACTTGCATTCAGCCCCGAAAGCACAAGTACAAGCTGTTCATCTTCGAAAGAAACACTAGTGTATTATTATGACCCGAATCTTCTTTTAATTCCTTATTCTATCGCTTTTTGTCTTGGTTTCCTTTCATTTCTAGTAGGCGTTTTTGTGCTCATGCAAACTGGTATTCGTACCGGGGATATCTTTTCTCAGATACTTGTTACAACGAGAAATCCATTTTTAGACGAAATTGCAAGAGGCAATTCTTTAAGTAGTGCGGATGCGGATATTATGAAGGATTATAAACTTAGACTGGGTAGATTGAAACGCCCTCGTGGAGAGAATGGCGATTATGGTGATGGGGATGATGAGAGAGAGATTGAGCATGCGGCTTTCGGGCTTGCGGAACAGGTGGATAGTTTATGTTAAAACAGTTGTAATTATTTAGAAGACTTACAATTTTTACTACATTTTCTTTTGCAGTAGTATAAAACTAATAAGTTAATGCGCTTTGAAGAGCCTGTTCTTCAACATGAGCAGATAACACAAATAACAGGATAAGTGCTTGATCATCAAAGTATTTCGGCGTTACGCAAACCGCTCGCGGCACATAAGAGACCAGATATCTGCCATAATACCCGAGAAAGCGAATAAATCGCTCATCGATTCTCAGTTGATATGCTGTCAATTCTTGCCCGAACATGTTTCCAAACATTGTCGCTTAATTTTATTGTTGCCCCTTATCCAAACATACCGAAATCCCTCATTGTCATCTTGTCTCACTAAGAAACTACTACAATTCTTCCTCAGAGCTACAAGGACTTACAGCGACCTACGTAGTCTGGATGAATCATAGGGATGTCATGCATTCTATTCAAAGTTCTACCTTTTGAATCATCACTCACCGCGGGGATATAATACTAGCTCGGAAGGTTGCGATCGATGATCTTCAAAGAGTCGAAGTTTATAAAATGGAGGTAACAAGAATAATAAGCTGATCAGAGTACAAGAGCGCATTGCGTGTCCGTATATTTGGAGATAGAATGCAGTTAAAAAGCGATTTCAAACCACGAATTGAAACAGCGTGTACTTATTCTCCTAGACCGGGCCGACGGTCGCAATTTGCAAATTATTCACCGTGTGGGCCGAGAGGCACTCGTTTGTGGTCATTGAAATAAGGAAGAGATATTGTACAAGCTTCTTCATAGTATTGGAAAGCAAGGCAAAAAACACGGAAGAAAAGAACTTAATGATGAGCAGGGAGCTGGATTCAGCAAGACGGTATTCTATAGATCACGAGGAGGGTAGTCTTGTAAAATTGTGATTGTGGCGCAGAGCGACAAAGGAATAGACAGCGTTGGAGCTTTACGTTGTCAATACTTCGAATTCTCGTTACTTATCAATGACTAACGCTGTTATTGTGACTTCAATCCGAAAACTTTTGTCATTTTTGCCAAATTCAAACTTTCAAACTTCCACTATCGTATACGTATCGAATCTCCCTGATTTCAATATTATCGAAACAAGGACTCTTGCCGGCTCATATTACCAAAGTCTCAATAGGAGCGATAATATAAAACATATGGCCTGTAAGCGGTCACATAAAGAGTACGAGAGAAATCGAGAGCATAGGGAAATGGCACAAAGTCTGCTAGAAATAACGCAGAAAGGAGGGAAGTTTTTAGCGGGGCTCATGATTCACTTCGCATGATGTAAGAATTGGTACTGGGGTCCTTCAAGGGACTTATATAGGGAGTCGAATTATCTTTGCATATACCTGCTGGTTCCTTGATCTGTAAATGGCTAAGACTTGAAAATCGTGGTAGTGATGAGAGCTAGAAAGACATTCAAATACAAATAGCGTCATCAAACCACCTTGTAGAAGCTTAGAAGACAGAGAATATCGTTTGTGTATAAAATGGCCACAAGTGCCTCCACTGTTCAGTGGACTCACCAGCAATCTTTCAGGCGCGCAAAGGATTATTGCACTGATGAATGGAGGGTGAGGCTGAAATACCGGTGGCGGAAGCCGGGAACGTGAGTTCCACTTGGCATGAGTTTGGTTTAGATGTTTTTTTTGAGGACTTTTACTATTGTCAAGTTACAGTCTCACTTCTCGGTGAAAATTGAGTTGGGATTATGGCTAGTAGCTGCCGTCTCGCCATATCCGTTGTCATAAAAAGTAAAACAATGCCATCATTCCAAGTTCGACGATCGATAATTTAAGTATTCAAATTTCAGACGAGATACTTGTATAATTAACTAACTTTAGGAATACAGGAAATGGACGACTTCTTCTACACACCACTTGAGAGTAGTTCTTTAATCTTAGGGGTGAGAATTGCACCGGATTTTGAGTGCAATACACTAAAAGAACTTCCGAGTAAGGCGCTGTGTCTCTAAGCTAACCATAAGGAGATAATAGCCCAGAAAAGAGGTCAATTTAGAGAAGTCAAATATCATCGTGTAAAGCTTCCAGTTAATGTACTAAAGCAATCGATTCATATGTCTCGAAAGCATTCAATTTAATTACAGCAAATTCGCTCTTTACATACCAATCTTAGAGAACGGGAATGCATCCAACTATAAACGTTTTGGCTGTAGGTTTTCACCAGACTAGTAAATCTTTAATGAGAACAACAACAGATTGTAGGCAGGAATTGCCTGGCGGTGATTCTTAGAGCTATCTAGAGATCGACTATGTGAGCTATCTAGATAACGCCAAATGATAGCAGTTTCGTGCCTCATGTCAATCCCAAAGTTCGGACAGAAACTCTCCGTTCTGGTTTTGGTCATTTCACATTCAATTTCTAGGGCCCACCGCAAATGATTTGCGTAATAGCGGATGTCCTACCAATGAAATCTGTGCTAGTCTTGGATGTTATTAGAGCCCCTCTCGCCTTGTTTTTTAGACTCAGATATAGATTTTGACTTGGTTGAATGGCCTATAGAACTCGAGGGGGTGAGGACATCAAGAGTTTCTTCGACAAAAGAAACATCTGATGGCGAACCTAGTGATAAAGGGTGATCTAAGTCTAGATCCAAGTCCAAGTTCAAGATAGACGTCCCAGAAAGGTTTGATGCGTGCTGATTCGAGTTGTTTTGGTTTGATATATCTTGATCGTCGCTCTCATTGAAAGAGTGTCTCGAATATGATTCCACAATTCCATCCTGCTCACTTATACCAAAAATCTCCTTTATCTGCCTTATTTTCTCATCTTTCTTCTCTGTCAGTACCGTATTTGCAAGTCCTTTCTCAATGGTATCCTTGTCTATACAACCTGTCTCAACCAAACTCCACGGCACCCACGCACACGCCGCCCTCGCTAGTTTCTTACTCGGTTGTCCCCCAGACTTTCGCATCCGATCCCCCACCACAATCGTTCCTACGCCCTTCCGAGAAAGGCGTTTCACCAAATCCCAAAAATCAGTATCATCCGATATCAATATCAACCAATCGTACACAGTTGCCTTCCTCTGCCGCATCTTACTTGAATATGCTATGATTGCTTTGTCCGCAGCCTGCGAGCTCGATTCAACGAGATTCACCACGACTCCTGCACGCCGAAGCTCAGTATCAAGTTTATACCGATCAGCCGGCCCGGTAATCCCCACAGCCGCCTCATGGTACTTAGCGTTCTTCTCCGTAGATAATTCTCTTGCCACAAACCGAGCCCTTTTTTTACCCTTCAGTTGCGCTGCTGCAGTTAATTTTTTTCCTCTTTCCTTTTCATGGATCTTGAAATGTTTCGCCAATTCCACTTGGGTTTTCTTTCTGTTGCCACAAATCCCACATACATAAGGCTCATCAGGTTTTATCTTATACTTTTTGTGCAATTTATGCTCCAGCATGTAATACTCTTTGAGTTCTTTGCGTGATTCTATGACCGAAGGAGGGACAAAAGACATTCCACTTCGGTTGGCGAAGGCGGCGATATTGATGACGTTGCCGAAACGGGAGGCAAATGCGCGAAGATTTTGCGCTGCTTCGTACGGATTGATTGAATCGAACGGTGGCTTGTTGTCCAGGTCCCATAAGACAATTACTTTTGGTTGGGGAGATTGAGAGAGTTCTGTTTGTTTTTGAACATCGTTCAATGCCAATAAAGCATTTTCCGGCTCCTCAGGTATATTGGAAGATGCTGAATGAGTGGAGTGGGAGTGCCGTGCATGTATGATCAAATCTTGAAAGCGGGGGTATAAAAAAGGGAGAAATGGTTTATGGGGGAGAAAGCTCGAGGAAAAAAGATGTCTTGACTTCATCGGGAGCTTCATAGTCTATTCAATGTACCCGTTGGTGCTTTTTTAGAGTAAGTTACTTCCTGATTTTGTGAAATGAAGAAGCCTGTGAGGTGCAGTCTCGGGGGACTGTATTTCTGCAAAACACCTCACCTGCTATGGCAGTGTAAGGTCTATGAATGAGGTTCACCAGGTCTGAATCAGTGATGTGAAATCGAAGAGATGAGGATTCAGTCCTTTGGGTGATCTGTGCGCGCGAGACCACGTGACATATAATATCAACGATGAAGGTCAGCCAGCTAACCACTCGACCATTGATACATTGTAAGTCTATCGAAGGATTTGAAAGTGTTAAGATGGGTGTGATTCATTAAGCAGACTCATGGAAGACGAACACAAGAATATAGTCAGACACTGGCGTCGACCAAACTCGGAAGATATGGTGGCATGATAGAAATAGTATAGGTCTAAACCTTCTATTGGACTTGCTGGCTAGGAATCATACATCAATTATTGGTCTCTTTCAGCCATAATTTATGTCGCAAGAAACTCTTGTTTCAAAAAGCCGAAAATTACATAAGGATATGACTTGAGGCCCCGATGGGTGCCCGCCTTCCATTCCTTCCTGTCTTACATTACAAGTGAGCTTGCGAAGACAACCCCTTCAAGAATCCCAGAACTCTGTTTACCAACTCTGATACAGCTTCAGGACTCTTGATCAGGTTATGCGAAGCACCAGGGATAACAGCTGAATTCTCCTCATCGACTTTCCCATCTCCTTTCTTCACAAAGCCAATCCATCGTTCTACCAGTGCCTCTTTATCGACATACTTCGGAACGTATTCATCGTTCCCAGAATATAAGATTAACAATGGACTTCTAGCGGGCAAGCCTCCAAAAGTTTTTTTCAATTGCTCGTCTGTGAGATCAGAGCTAAAGTAGTCATCATCTCCATTATGATTTGGACTTGCTAAGGAGAGCCATCTCCTCGCACACACAGGCGACCCAAAGAATCCTTCCGTGGCTTTAGAAGGTAAAATTTCCTCGCCATCTCCAGCTTCAACCATCTTCTGTGCCAAAGCTATGCCATTCTTCAAGACGTCTGCATCGAGTTCCTGTCCCAAAGCTTCACGATCGCTTGCTGGGGCTTGGATGATTCCTCCATCAATAGGAGAATTTGCTTCATGTCCGGGCCCTGTTAGGTATTCCATGACATCTTGACAACCAGTAGAGTGACCCATCAGGATGATCTTGCCTGATTTGATTGTTTTGAAATAGGAAACACATTTAGATAATTCTTGGGCATCTTTTTTGAGGGAGGAGACACCCCATCCGATGTACGCAGAACTTAGCAAAACTTGAGCAAGACACCAATCTCCTGGCAATACATCTGCGATTGATGATGGGTATGGCACAGTGAGTAAACCATCGGATAGACCACCAATAAAGATGATGATGTTTGGTGGTGCTGTGTTCGAAGCTTTGGGTGTGTGTTCGAAAGCAGTCAGTTTAGGTGTCTATGTACCATTAGTAGAAGTATTATTGGGTGGAAGTCTAGTTTTAAAAACAAGCTAGCAATGACCCTGAGAAGACTAGAGATTCGTTTATGGACTAGAATGAATCGTTTGAGTACATACAAATAAATGCGTGACGCCTTGCCTGTGCACTGGGACTGTGAGAGCCATTCTGATATATGTATATTCTCAAAAGACCCTGCTTCTTAGGTATCAAGAAGAATAAAAAACAATGGTTATAAGACTGTAAAGATATACTTTGCCGCGTTCAAAGAAATATACCTGTGAACTGCCTAATTTACATCGGCCAGCTCAAACTGGATAAGTTGATACTCATTGCACACTGCTGCTTTCTTGCCAACCCTACTGTCACGTGCGCAATGTACAGGGGTATAACTTTATATGTACGAAATTTATTTCGAACTTCAAATCTTCTTTCCCTCTATTCAATTTACAACAACAAGCCTCTTTACCACAATTAACCACCCTCCCCCTCTATAATAATTACAATATTCACAATGTCACCTCATCTTCCAACCCCATCACCTCTCTTCCGCCTCCTCACTCCTCTCCTCCAATCCTTCAGATCTACCTTCCCCTCAGCAACCTCAACAACACCCCTCAGAACCTTCACCAGCACCCCACCTATGCACAAAAAGAATCCGAATAGCAAAACCGATCCACGAGTAACGCTCATCCGCTACCATCTTCAACATCCCAAGACACCTCGCCCACTGCGATTTTCACGCATGCGTGCGCTGAGGCATTGGACTATTCATCGTGCATGGATGATATTAAGGCGCAAGCAAAGGATCGAGGAGGAGGGCGAATTATACAGGTTTGTTTCCCCGTTCCCACCTTGCTTTGATTCTTCATTAGAATCTTCACCATTTCAATTCCTCTTTTCTTTTCTAAATTCGAAAATTTATTCAATATGATGAAATATTCCGGATGTTAAACACATTATACTCCGAGAGCGCAAAACCCATGTGGAGATTTCCGTTGCCTTCCTTCTGATTGTCTATTCCCCATTCAAGCCTTTGCAGGCCTGAGTTCAACCTATATAATTCTTCCCTCCTCTCCTCTGCAAGAAACTAACACCCACCTTCTCAGACTTCACCAATCAATGCATAATGCAATGGAAGACCTTCGTCTTCTCGACGGTTCCGGCCAAAAAGAAGCAGGTAGATTATATCGCGTCGCTCTCGAGAAGAAAGGAATTTTCGGAAAAGACGGAGTCCCAATTGAGTACGCAAGAGCACAAACCGATACACCAGCGAAAGAACCATGGAATCATGGATGGACTACAGACAAAACTACTATATGATGATTGCAAAGGTAAGACTACGAGCACCCTCATTTTATTTGTCTATTCTTGTTTTCGTGGAGAGTAATGTGATGATATACCTTATTCACAGACCTGTTCTGTAATCTTCTATGTGGACAAAAAAAGTACCAACTGCTGTCTGATTTCTCTTTCTTCTACTGTTGTATTTCGGAATTGGGAGTGATGCAATTGACTAACCATTCAGTAGGGTCATGTACCGTGGTACATGAGAGAATTTTGAAAGATAAATATCACGAAGTAAACATATGTTACTTGTATATCTATGATGGTCAACCATAATGACCTGGAATGAAACATGATTCGGAATAAAGACCCCGAACATTCCCTAGACCCTCCGTCCCAAGGGACTGGAGTTGTGGAAGTAGATTCGACGATGCAGAATTAGGCAAAACAAACGCTGCAAAAGACGGAATAAGACGCCGTCTATAAATTCTGTACGAAGTTACGGAAAGAAGGTCAATTCAAATAGTAATCGGGCCATACCCCACGAGTCCGTATCAGACGGTACTTGATATGTAATTCTATGTACAATGTCGATGTCTTTTCATCTCCATCTCTCCATTTCTCAAATATGCATCGAGTCTCCATTCAATCAATATCCATGTAAAATCCGTCCATAACCATTACCCCCTTAACTGTAACCATTAAAACCCAACGCTAATCTGCAATACAAGCAAGTGCCCCAACGCATCACCGTCCACATCACTGTAGGATTATCTCTTCTGCTTTTCCTTCCAATCCGAATTTCAAGTCAACCTCCCTCTTTCCCCTTTCCAAGCCTCTCCTCCAGGCTTCCAGGGATATGTAAAATGAAATCCCAATTAATAAAGGGTAAATAGTGAACTCAAACAGGTACAAAGCTAACGGAAATCAGGCTGGAAATCCTCAAGCTATTTTCGACGAAAGGCGGAACTGCAAGTCAGACCATGTCTTTCCGATCAGTCATTACTAAATAGCCCTATCCAGCCTTACCACCCCGAACATTTATCATCAGTTTGGCTTGTCCTTCCTGACAGATATACAATCGCCCATTAGTTTTTCAGTTCCGCTGAAATGTCCAGGTATCGTAGATACAATTGCCTGTGATATTGCTACGGAGTAGGTAACTTCGGACTCGTTCGTGCATTAGTGATGGTTGTGTAGATGACTCCGGTTTCGACGCGTTCCAGATATATCCTCTTTCGATTCTTTTCGTCTTGGTTCAACATACCCTCCCCACTCCAAACTCCATTCATCTTCTCTTATAGTATAACACAACATCCATTACTTTCCCCTTTTTCGAACGTCAAAAGTGCGGCTCTGGTGGCTGCTTCGAAGACATCATCTACTCCGTCGCCGGTCAACGATGAGCACTCCAAGTATTTCCTTGCGCCGATGGCCTTTGCAATATCATCTGCTTCTTTCGTTCCCACAAATTCAAGAGACTTCTTTCGCATCTCCTCTCTGGCCACAGGATCCTCTCGCAAGTCTTTCTTCAGCCCAACAAGTATTATCGGGACCCCTGGACACCGCTCGTTTGCTTCTTCGACCCACTAGCCAAGACATTAGTACTTCGTATCAAGTATCTATAGAAATTGCAATCCTACTTTGTGTTTGACGTTATCTAAAGAATCCGGAGTGTCGATTGAAAATCCTATTAAAATAACGTGGGCTTTCGAATATGCCAGAGGGCGCAATCTCTCGTAGTCTTCTTGTCCTGCCGTATCCCACAATGCCAATTGTACAGATTTTCCATCAACTCTGCAATCCGTCACATAATTTTCGAAAACTGTTGGTACCTAAAATTAGATAAGATGTCAGCACAATTGACGGAGGCAAATGCGCAAAATCGCTACTAAACCAACGTACATAATGCTAGAAATAATGTTAGTAGTGATTCAACAAATCATCAATCTCTGAGGATGACTTACTGTCGGAAAATAACCAAGTGTGAATACACTAAGTAATGACGTTTTTCCGCAAGCACCATCTCCAATTATGACCAATTTCCTGCACGAATGTTAATAACAAGTCTTTCAATGGCCTGCCACTTTGTCACAGCAAACGCTATCGAGACGACGCTAAAAAGCACTAAGAGAAACTCGTTGCTTTGGTGATCCCAAGAGATAACGAGGCTGAGTAGGAAAACGAGTCGCCCAATGCTCACTGCAACAGAAAGCGCAATTTTTCGACAAATCATGGAAAAGTCCAACGTACCTTCGCATAACATTCTGTGCCGGCTGTTGAGCCATTGTCGCTGGATCGGATGGTACTGTAGGTATCGGATTGTGGTTGTCTATAGAGAGAAAAGGATATCGCGCAAATGAATTGAAGAGAAGACCATGCAATTATGAGGGGAAGAAACAATGGCCAAAGGGGTCGAAGGCAACTTCGTGAGGATTTTCGTGTGGATTCGAAGAAATATTATCGATACGAGGGATTGTCAGGAAGTGGAAATTCTCAGAGCATTCAATTTGGAGATGCCCGGATATAAGTGGTTTTGGCGTGGGATGAGTGGACCAATTGTTTGAAATGAGGTAAGACAATGGAAGTCGACCCAGGGAGTGAATGAAGCCTTGATAATTGTATCGTAACGACTTGAAGAAACACAATGAGTATGAGAAGAAGGGAGATGAATCGATAGAGAAGAAGAATTGAAGTTATACGAGGTCTTGCGTTGGTATCTCCTTTTTAATTGTTGCAGGTAAAGTTTAAAGAAGAACTGGGCTCTGGGGTGGAGATTTCCGAAGCGTGAGAAGGCTGAGTCGTCGAACCGTGCACCTTTTTTTAGAGCTCTGGATTAGGTTTAGGAGAATCTGTAAAGATCTACACGAGGATCGAGGTCGCGGTTTATCAAGATGTGTCTGTATCTGTATCTGTATCTGTATCTGTGTTGGGGATGGGAAGTTGGATATCATGGACGTCGCAGAAGGATGGATGAAGAGGAGAAGAAAAGGCTTCCAATCTTTGGCATGTTATCAAGCGAAATCCCGATCAGATAAACGGCTGAACGTGAGTAATAAGTAAGTAGTTGGGCGAAAGGCGGGCTGAAGAGCGAAAAAAGCAATTCACAAACCTTCGGAGAATCCATGCATGTGAATGATACCCCCAGGTATGATGATGATTAACCTTAATGCAGACGAATTAGTGGATTCAGCAGTACACACACTCTCTCTCCGAGGTCTCTCTCTTTCTGTATCTCTATCTCTGCATGGTACTGGTGTACCTATGATTTAGATGGAGGCTGAAGGGGCACAGCAAGGAGTGAGATGAGTGGATAAGAGAAGACTCAGACTCAGACTCAGACTCGACGAGAGACGAGAGAATGAAGAAAAGGGATATACTATCTGATTACCTGATACTTTGTGACACCTAAAGTAGAAGATGGAGATGCAGGTCAAATCGAAGGGAGATGTAGAAGAAGAAACTTTGACTACTTGTAAGTACCTTTGTGATACTTACTTTTCATCAACTGTTTTATACACCTGGTATGCATGTGCAATGTAATGTAGATGATGGATGATCGAGGTTCCAATCAGTTCTGGAACGTTGGAGCACATCAAGTACTTATTAAGTAGGCCATGGTAATGCTATGTAATCAATCAATCAAGCAATCCACTTGACGGATATGGAGATGTACGTAGCTATTACCTGAAGAGAACTAGAAAGCTTCTAGCTGACTTGTGCGTTCTGTGGCTCCCTATAGCTACTTTCGAGCGCAGCGAGCTAATGGGGGTCTGGGGGCTTGCTCCCATGAGCAATTGACAAGTAAGACTCTGATATCGTACACACCCATACAATACAATAGATCTTTGAGTACCAGGAGGGCTCATTTCTGGAATTAATAGAGGCTGGAGCGGCAGCAAACCACTTCTGCACATATAAATTTGTAATCAGGTTGATGGTTATATCTACTACTTCATCGACTAAAGCGAGGCCCCCTTTTGACAGCAAGCTTGTGTAGATTCCAGATAGGTACCTACTACCCAGCCAGCCAGTCAGTCAATCAGTTCAACGGTAATTCGAAGAATCGTCATTTTATCCGGCACGAAAGCGATAGAAGCCTCATAGAGAATGGCCGGTCCGCTGGCTCGTTCTTTCGGGGGCTCCGGGGGGCCACCGTGGAGACAGCTTAATAATTATCGGATCATTCAAGAAACCAACTAGAAGCAATCGGGAAAAGCAAACGTCCCGCCCTGTCCGGAGTATATTTCGATAGGGATCAGATTAGATAGAATTCGACTGAAAACCAGCCTGGCTATACTCGTAAAAGAGAGCCAATGACTTTCACCGTACTCCGACTATAATGAGAATAAGAGTGGTTTCAAGGGACGCAATGTTTCTTGATGACCCTCCTTCCAATATATTGTTGAATGGGTGGGTGCTTGGTTGGAGTGATGAGAACAAGGATCGGGATGACATTTACCTGATAGAGTACCTAGTAAGTATACCGTATACTTTCAAGGATATTCTATTGATTCTATTCCTAGGTATTCTGAGTCCAATCATCGCTCGTCAGAACAAATGGCCAAATATTCCAATCCGTGCTTAGGTTTTCAAACATCCATGATTACTTACAATATCGAGGGTTTGATTGCTGTGGGCGAAGGCGAAGGCGACGAGTGATGAAATGAATATCTAGTAGGTAGCGGCGATATAGCAAGACTCCTCCATACTCCAATATAAGGATTTGTCGTTAGGATGAATGCAGGTATGGCTCCTCTCATGCTCTCATGTGAACGAAACAGACCTCACACCAAAAGCTCATCATCATTTTCAATCCGTGATATCAAATCAAACGATTAAGATTTTGAGCTTCGATTTGAACACTGTCAGTCACCTAAGTTTTGGATTTACCAAGTTCTTTCAAGAAGCTTTCCACCATTAAAACGAACATCAGCATTATTGTATGATTATTCGCCAAACCCTTACTCTTGCGCCCGCCAAGTTACTAAAGGAAAGAGTTAAGAGTCTATTACGAGACTATTCCTAGACTGTCGGCCGATGGTGTTAATATGGTTTGTATAGTGAGTTAATATTTAACTTTATAAATAATTTTAATAATAAGGAAATCAACAAATATATAATATATATTAATTCCATTAATACAATCTCAAATAATATAGAATTTGATTCTATTAATATAAAAATACTATATCTAGATACCCGATACCCCCTCTATTTCGAAAAGAAAGATTTATTTCGAATCTACAAAATATATTAATTTTAATCGAAAATTCCTTTTATGAGCTAATGTTTGAAATCACAATTTACTTATTCTTTTTTTTACTTCTTTTTTTATAAAAAAATATTAAAAAAAATTATGAAATAAATATATTCGTATATGAAAATATCGAAAAATAAGAATTTTCGAATTTATAAGTATTTTTACAATATTCTATAATAATAAATGAGGTTCATCTATATATATCAATTTGTATTAAACTCAAAATTCATATTTATTAGAATTCTCAAAATCCTGATAATTTGATTAGTCAATTAGACACCCGTTAAGCGATGGCGTTATGAGTTGACAGTCCAGGGGATAGAAAGAGTCTTTTCCTACTGAGAACGAAGTCAATAGAACAAAAAGAGCTGAAACTTTGATCGCATCACCGCACGATAGCTCAAGTTAAATAGGCACCATCTCTTGATTGCAATAGATTATTCCAATATAATACACCATAAGATGGATTAGACGCTTGGGCAATCAATCACAACTGAAGACATTGTTCAAGGATTCAGAGAGTCAACACTACAACAAACGCCCTTTCAAAATGGGATCAGGAGACCAAAAAATTATAATGAAAGTAGCCCACACTCAAAACACTTTTACCAATGACTCGACTAAATAAAGAATCATAGCTATGAAAGTCCAAACAGAGACTTCCAAAAATGACAACGGGCTGAAATCAGAAATGTGTCAAAAGTTCCAAAGTCAGCTCGTAAATCTTAGAGAAGAGATCAACATGGAAAATATCAATAAGAAACAAAATCTAGTTGCATTGTAAGAAGTCGAGAAGAAGGACCGGGTATAAGTATTCTAGACTACCTTAGTACAGCAGTACGAGACCGAAGCAAGTGAGCCGAAGAATACAATTGCAGAGCTCAAAAGTAGCATTGATGAATTACAGAACAGATTGAGAACGGTGGGAGCTTCTTTGGAGGGGAACCAAAGTGTCCTGACCACCACGACGCAAGCCAAGGAAGATCTGGAGCCCCAATTAGTAGCACAACTCTCTTCCTGTTCTGCGTAAGCTAAAATCACTCAATCGTCAACATCAGGAGCATACGCAACCATCGTAGCAGGCACATTGATGATACATTTTGACGATAAACAAGTATCGCGCTCTACTAAAAAGTCAATTCTTATTCTCGCACTTTTCAATCTGTCACAGCGAATGTAATTACACCGAACACCTGCAATCCACCTCGGAAAATGTATTCACGCAAGGGAAGGGCTTGAAGCCTTCTACACTTCTTATTCCACCATTCATTTCCTCTCTCAATCGATTCACTTACGTCCTACGACCAGCATAATTTTAGAGCTGAGTGGAGGCGAACCAACGTGTACTTACATGAATCAACCCCAAGCAGGCACAACAAATGGCAACGATGATGACTGGTATGATCAGTCAGAAGAAGCTCAATCCACATCAAAGAATATACTTCAATGCTTCTAAGGATATTCTCGTCATCCATATAAATCAAGTTCGAAATTCAACCTACTAGAAACAGACCCTGAGTGGTTATATCAAAAGCAATGGTTTGGTTGCTTTCTGATTGAAGTAACATCTTCTTAGATAGTTTATCTTCAAATATATTCATTTCAGGAGTGCCTTCATCTTGGCAGCAGCGGTACATTTCTGTCCACCTTTGCTTCCTCCAATGCAGGCAGGACACGATCGGCCATGCTGAATCAAAAGAAAGTGAAGACTGAATTTATATCTAGCGGGAATCATCAGTTCAAGATGAGATTGCGTCTTCTCGCGGGTCGCAGTCGAAGGACGCCAGCCCCATAGTCCGGCGATACGATAGACGTGGGTGTCGACGGTGAAGGGATTGCGTTTGAGACACCAACCCATGACGACCGAAGCGGATTTAGGACCAATATACGAGAAAGCCAGCAATTCCTTCATCGCTTCCTCGTCAGTCAGTTCGAACATGTGGTCGAGATCCCATTCGCCATGACGCTCCTTTGCCTGTTTCAGAATCGTCATAATGATCATTGATTTTCTGATATGCAGTCCACCGCATCGAATGGTCTCCTGTAACTTATCCTTCCCGCCTTCCATGATTTTCTCGTAAGCGAATATAGAGCCATACACTTTTTTCATTGAATTCATTGCTCTTTTGGCGTTACTCCAACTCGTTGCTTGACTTAATATTGCAACGATCATTGCATCCAATACGTGTGGAATTGTCTCTGGTGTATTTTCATCTTCGAATTCTTTGGTTACTTCTTCTCCGTGCATTTCCTGTAGTACTTCATTTGCGACTTCGCACTCTCTTGGCGTTGGATGTTTGAATTCGGGGAAGGGAGATTCCTCTACAAAGGAAGAGTATGCTTTGAATTTCTTGTCTCCTGATTTGATTACATGCTTTGCTGATGGTTCGTCTTTTTCTTCGACGGTTTCGATTCTCTGCTTCTGTTTCTCTTCGACTGCTGTTTCCTCTGTCTTTACTCTCTTTGCCCTCTTCGCCTCCTTGTCTGTAGTCGACAGTGATCTCTTAGCTTTAGTCATTTTGATCCTAAATGGCTTTCTTGTTAATGTTAATCTGAGTAGTGATGCAACCGTATTCACCATGTGGTCGTGCTGAATTCCAAGGTTGTTCCAAGGTTGTTCCAAGGTTGAAAGAGGTAGTATGTGTCGACTTGGAAGAGCTCGAGGAGGTCCCTTGAATCCACAATATAACATGCCTGAGGTGTGATGACTCAGCAACCTCACCTGAGATTCAATAACCTGCACAGGTACCCGTACCACAATTTAAACTTCAAGCCCTTCCAAAACCCCTTCTGGATTTCACGGTGCCCTCTCAATAATAACGACTTGTCCAAAATCTCCATAGCCAATAACTTTTCATACTCCCAAAATTAATTCCACGCGCACTCTCTGAATAAACCAGCCCTCACCCCCCTCCCCCACACAAATCATAATTGTTCATCCCGAAAGCAAACAATCACCTGTGGTGGGGCAATCGCGAGAACTAATCCTACAACTTTTGAGTAAGTCTGCAAGTGATATTTCAAAATAATTCAACAAAACCGGCCCGTCATTGAGTTTCGTTGGTTGAGCCGTATCTGAATAATCACTAGCCACGGTCGTCGCTACCCGGACCCCTCTCACCTCCATACCCCATCGGAATGCCCGCAAACCAACGAAAGAATACAAGCCAGTCATCATACTTGCAGACTCCTAGAAACATTGCGACCCCGTTGATAAAGGATGCTGGAAAGATCGTGACTACACCGAAGACATCTAGTACGAGCGATTCATCTGAGACATCTCCCACCATGGCACAAACTACAACGAAATCAAACGGTCAATTGCCCACTCCTCCCACAAACAATGGCGCACCTACAGTAAATCGCAAGAAGCAGAAAAGAAGGGCGAAACAGGCTGCTAGAGCTGCCGCGGAACAAGCACAAGGCTCCCAAATGAGTGGTGGACCAACTTCTGGGGACGTGAAGAGACAAATGCAGGAACTGGAAGCACGCTTTCGCGAAACAGGGCTAGATGAACAATATGACGATGACGAACAATTCGATCCTGCGGACGATAATGCGTATTATAGTGACGAAGAGGGCGATGCGTACTCCGGTTCATATGGTCACGATGGCTCCTCGACAAACGGCTATGCGATCCCTGCAACGAACTCTTCAAGTAAGAAACAGAAGAAGAAAAAGAAGCCGAAATCTTCGCAGTCGGACCATTCAAATCACGCAAACCACGGTCCGAACGGTTCATCGCATAATCACGTATCGCTACCTCTTCCTTTACAGTCTCCTCCGAGCATGCAAAGAGGGCCGGGTATTTCGAAGGAGAAAATCTGGAATACATCGTCACAAGAAGAACGCGAGCGGATAAAGGAATTCTGGTTATCTCTTGGGGAAGATGAGCGCAAATCGTTAGTCAAGGTGGAAAAGGATGCCGTACTCAAGAAAATGAAAGAGCAACAAAAACATTCTTGTAGTTGCACGGTATGCGGTCGCAAACGCACTGCTATCGAAGAGGAATTGGAGGTACTTTATGATGCATACTATGAAGAGCTCGAGCAATATGCAAATCATCAAGGAGGTGATGGTCCTCCACCAATGATGCCACCCCCACGTCGATTTGGCGCTATGAGCGGCTTACAGCCTCCCAATCGTCTACCTCCTGTTTTTAATGGGCAGCAACCTTCAAGGGGCAGGATAGTAGAGCAACTTGGCGATGATGAGGATGAAGAGGGAGAAGAGGAATACAGTGAAGACGATGGAGATGAAGATGATTTCAGCGAGGAAGAACCGGAAGAAATTCCAAGAAGTCACGCCACGGATTTTTTTAATTTTGGTAATAGTCTTACAGTACAAGGAGGAATTCTTACCGTAGCAGATGATCTACTCAAAAATGACGGGAAGAAGTTCATTGAAATGATGGAGCAACTAGCTGAGCGTCGCATGGCTCGAGAGGAAGATGCGAAAGAACAGTATGCTAATGCGAATTACGGACATCCTTCAAATGGTTCCATGCATCCCCATTCTCACGGACATGTCCATAATCACCCACCGCCGCCAGAAGAAGACGAGTATGACGACGAAGAGGACGATGAAGACGAGTATGACAGCCAGGAAGAGGATTACGATGAAGAGGAAATGGTACGTGGAGGGTATCATTATTCACCATACTGTACGTACTAACATGGAACAGGATAGCATGACCGAAGAACAGCGAATGGAAGAAGGAAGACGAATGTTCCAAATATTCGCTGCTCGGATGTTTGAGCAGAGAGTTCTGACAGCTTACAAGGAAAAAGTTGCGAAAGAACGGCAGCAGAAGCTTCTCGAGGAACTTGAGGAAGAGAGTCGAGCGGACTCGCAAAAGAAAGCCAAAAGGGCTAAAGATGCACAGAAGAAAAAGGAGAAGTTACTTGAGAAGAAGCGCGCCATGGCCGAAGAAAAGGCTCGAAAAGACGCTGAAAGAGCGGCTGAAGAAGCTTCCCTTAGAGAAATTGAGGAGAAGAAAGCAGAGGCCCAAAGACTAAAACGAGAGGAAAATCGAAAGAAGAAAGAGGCTCAAAAAAAGGCCGATGAAGAAGAGCGCGTGCGTAAAGAAGCCGAAAAGCAACGCCGGCTTCAAGAACAACGAGAACGACAGGCTGAACAAGAACGAAAACAGCGCGAGGCCAAAGAGCGAGAAAGAAAGGAGAAAGAGGAGCTAAGGCGCCAAGCACTAGAAGCGAAGGAAATTAAGGAAAAGGAGGCTAAGGAACGAAAGGAGAAGCACGAGCGAGAAAAACGAGAAAAGGAGGCGAAAGTCAAGGCTGACAAAGAAGCTAGAGAGCTACAGAAACGTGAAGAGCTCACTGCTCAGCAAGCTGCTGTTCAAGCTGCCCAATCTGCTGCGCATGCCTCGAGACGCACAAACCAAGTACCCACACCTAACTTGAGTCATGCCTTAGCTTCACCTCACATTCCAGTCGCTATTCCCGCTGTACCGAAAGCACCAACTCCTATCAAGCTTCGGACAAACTCTCAGCAAGATAATTACTCAATACCCAGAACTCCTTCTAGTAAATACCAGAGTATATCACCCAATTCTGTAACCCCTCTACCAAATAGTCCAGGCCCAATAGGTCCGCCTGGGAAAACGCCGATACAACATCCTCTCTTACAACACCCACAGGCCACTTCTCCAATACACTCTGCGCTGAAAGGTCCTCCAGGCATCCCTCAGAGTCCATTCGCTGGCATGCAGCCCATGCCAGGAGGATTCCAACCAGGAATGCCAATGGTACCTCCAGGTTTCGGTCGACCACATCATGATCCAATTTTCGGACTCCAGCAGGGAATGGGTAACCACTTTCGTCCTTTGCCGATTCCTAATGGTGGCATCCCCCCATTCCAGCCCGGATTCAATATGCATCATATGCCACAAGGCAGAGGATTCCCTATGCATGGACCACCAGGGTTTCCACAACCTTCTCCGAACGGGATGGGTAGTATCGGCCAGCTTTTTGGTGCCCCAAAAGAAACACCCCCTTCGCAGACTCATTCCCGAAATCAGTCCGGCTCATTTGATGGATTATCATCGGCAACACAAGCTCAGCCTATCGCGAGGCCAACGCCAATTGGACGACCATCTAGTATTGTTCACGGCACTCGCCACAGTGATAAATCTAATGCTGGTGAATCTGATGAAACAAGCAAACATCTTGGTAGTAGCGCTTTACTAGATGATAGTGATGAGCCCATCAGTAATGGAGTTGGAGCAAGACGCTCAAGTGCAGCTCCTGGTAATCCCAGCAGACAGAACTTTTTACCACCTCCATTTGGTATGGACCGCTCGGATCCAGCAAGTATGATGAGCTCTTTTGGCACATGGGGTGCACCCCCAACCCCATTTGGATCTTCTTCCCTACCTGGATCTAACGGTTTTGGAGGGGGATGGAATACAAGTCTCAATATGAATGGTTCTTTCGCGATGCCACCTTACTTCCGCCCATCTCAACCGCGTTCCGTAGCCGTGAGATTAATGATTTGTATGGCTTGTCAGACTCTTCAAAATTCTACCCCAGATGGATGGTTAGATATTGATGCTATCAAGAATGAGGTCGCTCTTCTGAACCCAGCTAGAGAGGAGCCGGTTTCTGAACGGGAATTGCTGGATATTTGTGACACTGAAGGGAATCAAATGAATGGCGGTGGCACATTCGAAATCCGTTCTTCTGACGGCAAATCACAAATTCACTATGTCAGTGACTCGATACCTCATGACTTCCGTTCTGCTGGTGCGCCAGGCGAGATCGGGAGCCCTATCAGTGGAGGGGCATCTAGAAATCTAGGACCTCCTGGCCGAGCTCCAATTGGTGGATTTTAAAGGTTATAATTAATCCACCTAGCTTCTTTTCGCTATTCAATTCTCATAATTTGAGTATCACAAATTCCGTATTTTGGAGCTTGTTTGTGTGACAGTGGTATGTTTCTTTTCATGGTGATGTAAGATTTGCATGGACGGGCATCGATCAAACAAAAGGCCAGATATGGCGCTGTTCATGATATCACTTGCAGTTCTTCAATTTTCTAATGCCGGTTGGGTTGGTCTGGTCTCCCTTGATTGAGGACGAGGAATCAAACAATCAATACTCATTGGCGTTTTACGCTGACTTATCTTCACCCGCTTCGCAAAGCAGAGGTGAATATCGAATACCAATTTTATTCTAGTGTTCTACCGTATGCCTTTTTGTCCTGTTGTATTTTCTGTTTTCTTGACTTGCGTGAAATCTGATGAACTTACTCGAAATATCCATGTTAGTGTCGAGTAGCCATTTGAAAATCGAGAGTCTATACTATGATATCTGCAGTTCTACTTTGTTTGTTCATTACGTAAATGTATCTTGCTAATTTTGAACACAGAGCTTAATGTTGGGATTTAGCACTATTCTTCCACCAAAAGTTTGACGAGAATTAGATAACTAGGTATGCATCAACCGTTCACTGCCTAGGTGCATACGCCAGCATACATTTATGTCAAGTAGGTACTACATTGAATTTGTAGGATGGGACGATACAATAACATCATGCAATGTACCAATCATTTGACAGTCGACTCTCGTCTTACCAGTAACTACCTAGCTGCCTGCTTTGATAATTCGCCACCATTCACTTCAACCCCTCGCGTATCCTTCTCGGTTCGAGATCACACTCCTATATATCCCCTTTTTTCCGCAATTGATCTGTACTCGAAAGTCGAATAACATATGCAACGATACGAGCTCACAAGTAGAACCGTGTTCAAAATCATTTGGAATTCAATCATTGCTATCACAATTACTTGTCGCAGTTACTGTTACCTGCATCGTCAATACACTAAGCCCCAGGCAGTCTTTTCATCCTCTTTCACGTAATTTTTTTCTCGCTCCAAAATCAATATTTATATATACGAAAGCACAGAAATGGGCGCTTAAGATTGATAAGGCCACGAAAGGAACGAGGGGCAAGGAAATAGAATGTTAGCGCTTGTATATATTTGATTTGGGATCCATGATATTGAGGCTCGAGCTTTGGGTTGTGATCATGGCTGCGGTTGAGATATGCAAGATTATGAGTGGGACTGGGACGTGCGACTGCGGCGACACGAGAATTTTGGATGTACGTGGACGGAACAGATGTGCGGAATTGGAGATGGAGATCAAGGTGGAAGGGAAGGGAAAGACTTACAGGCAGGCAGAAAAATGATTCACATTGATTCACATCACCTGCAGAAAACTTTTATGGATAATGTGGGGGTGGATTGAGGGTGGAGTCTGGACAATGCGTGCCGTTTGGTGGGTCTGTCTTTGGGTTGCGCGCTTCGGATGGGAATGGACTATTGGTGATCAGTGAAATGACTAGGATGGTTTACATACGGGACGGGAAGTTATTGATTGAGATGTTGGAAGAGTTGACGGCATCCTCGTGGTTCTGAACATGCATATTGTTCATGGAGGGGTTTGTCGATTGTTACAGCATTGAATCAGGAACCTTTCGGTAACTCGATCACTTATCTCCGATCAGATTAGCACCAGGACTTTTCTGTGATTGGAACTTCGACTAGGAATATGAGGATTGATCATTGGGCTTCCTGATATCAGTGCTGTTGTTCCTCGAGGTATAGAGACAGACGCCGAAAGGTCATCAGGTCATCAGGATTTCCGATGCTGTCCTCGCTGTCCTTGACTATTGACATTGACCGTACTTCGTATCTAAAAAAAAAGTTCGGTGAGATAGCATTTCCTCTGACTATTCAAATCCTTTGGTGCTTAATACTTACACGACAAAGTAACACCTTTCCATCCCCAAAGTCCAATCTTAACACCAATATAATTGTGGAGAGGTTCTGATTAAGTTTGCCTCTAAGACAGCAGGAATCGAATTCCACGTGCTGAATAACCTTACATCCGCATCACATCCTTCGAAACATGT
Organism: Botrytis galanthina; assembly: GCA_004916875.1. Classification (NCBI taxonomy): domain Eukaryota; kingdom Fungi; phylum Ascomycota; class Leotiomycetes; order Helotiales; family Sclerotiniaceae; genus Botrytis; species Botrytis galanthina. The sequence continues at coordinate 37,334 of PQXL01000003.1, forward strand.
GGCAATTTCGTAAAAAGCTTCTAGAAAATCGTGATTATTTTCACGGTCGAATCCTGATTTATGAATGATCACCCAAAACGGCTGCCTATCAACATTCGCGAACAGGGTTGTAGATCCCGAACCGAGGCCATGAGGTTTGACGGATAAGAAAGAAGCGGGCAACTGCTGGTGACTCCGTAAAAGTTGCGCGAGTGATATTCCTTACCAACATAGCGGTTGCTAGGAAATTAAAGAGAAAGGTTAGCATTTCTTACAGTGGATACGATTTTGGGTATTGCAGTCTCTTTAATGGTTCGATGGGAGTGGGAATACTGAAGAATTGGATTCAATTGAATTGCTATAATTGGAACGGAGAATAACGGTTGGTGGACGATGTGATCGTCAAAACTTCAGAATATATACGGCCGTATTTGTATGTTTGTCTATTCCCCCCTTGATTGAAGATCTAGATAACGAATTTGCCAGGAGAGACATTAGGAAAAAGAAGATATGATATCGACACCGAGCACATGAATACGACGAGTATTCACAATTGACCGTTCATTCCACCAAGCAAGCATAGCTTCTGAACTATTGTATCTTTCGTTCCTGATTTCCTGACTTCCCGTCTTCCATCTCGGAGGTACAGACTTGAAAGGATTCGAGGTCCTGTCGGACAGGTCACCGAATCGGGTCGACTAAACTACATACAGGTATTTGACCAGGACTCCATGACGGTCAGCCATGCATGTAACCATACATCCACGTGCGACGCTAGGATTGTAAATTATTCAAACGGAGTAGATAGATGAATCATAGCAAATCGTAAAGCAGAGCTACAGAACGATCACTGATTAGTACCAGGGAAAGGATCTCATCTCATTTTGAACATCGACAGGTGGTGAGATTAGTGAAGAACTCATTGCTTACTTTTTTTAAACTCAAAGTTTCCGTCTTGTATGTAAAGAGGCAATCATTTATTTGATCTGGTTAAGGGGGTTTGGCAAATCATAGATGGTGGTCAAAGATTTGAGTTTCTAGCACTGACATTGGAATCTTGCTCTGGGCCCCCTATTTAATGCAATTGCGCCATTCATTTTCAGCTCCCAGATCATATCTTCAAAACCAACTTCTTTAACAGCATCGCCACACAACTGCATTACCGGCCAGGCATTTGCACAAAATCATCAACCAATCTAAACGCTGTTTGCCCTCATTGCCCATGCAAACGCAACCACAACCGTATTCCTGCAAGGCTGCGACCCTGCGGCGCATATGTGACATCGCTTACCTACAATACAGAGTACAGACCCGTAGGCACTAGCCACTTGCCCTGGCAACATAGCTTCCAGCTTACGCTATGCGCTTGTTCAGAGCTTCCTTGTTCAGCATGAGATAGTGGAGAGTGGTAGTAGGGAAAATGGGGAAGTTGGGTGTGTGCAGCCTCCGTAGTGGTGTCGTATGGGAGCTACGAGGATGACATGGGGGACGCGCCAGGGTTAATCGAACCAATGGCATACCCGCAAGATTATGGAGATGCAGATACCTGTTGTGCCATTTGAAATTTGGAGGATCAGACCAGTTCGATTTGTTCGGGCGAAGATAGAGTCTTTTTGAGGGTCTGCTTGTTTTCTTTCGGTCCTTCCGGTTGGCAATTGCGGTCTACATACGTGTTGGAGAAGATTCATATCTATCTCGATATTTCCTGATGCTACTCTTTTTTGTGCTCTCTTTTTACGCTTTTGCAAAGTATCTCACCGCATCCTTTTCTATATATTTGTTTTGTTTGTTGTTGGTTAATTCAGAAATGCTTCGAATAATATTCTCAACAGTGGGCAGGTGAAATTGGACAGACAGAGCGAAATCTAGTGATCGAATCGACTGATGAACGATAAGAAGCATCCATCCGTTCCATCTTGATTATTTCCTCAGCTCCTTTCAGTCAGAGGGTATTCAGCAAACGGTTGTACATAATAAGGGATCCCTCAGAAGAATTCGGAAATATATGAATGATAGACACGATGGACGCACAAGCCGCCGCAGCACAATTTCCACCCGGATATCTGGAAAATTATAACGGACACAAACTCGTCGTTACGTGTATCGCTTGTATTGTATTGAATATATTCTTCGTCTTTACAAGATTTTTTTCCAGGTGGCTTCACAATACACCGCGGGGTTGGGATGATTTTCTTATGGTGCCAGCCTTAATATTTTCCGTGTTGCTTGCTGCTCAGGGTCTCGGTACGTGTATAAATGTCTCAAGCATCTTCACATTTTAGGGGATTTATGTCTGACAATCACATTTTATAGTCGGAATAAATTACTGCGGAGTAGGCCACCATATTGAAGCTATTGAGCTGAGCGCTCCCTCAAAACTCCTCGCCCTCTACAAACTCTTAATGTTCTTCCCCGCCACCTACGCCATCGCTGTCACCTTTCCCAAACTCTCCATCCTCGCCATGTATCTCCGTATCTTCACGGTTCCATTCTACCGCATGATAACCTACTTTGTGATCTACACCCTCGTCATATCATCCACTATTTTATTCATGATGATGCTCTTCCAATGCACGCCCGTTGATTATTTCTGGGACAAAACGATTGTGGGAGGAAAATGTCATTTTGATATCGAAAAGCTATTTTTATATGCTAGTTTACCGAATATTATAACCGACATTGTTATGTTACTACTACCACTACCCTTTATTTTCAGACTCAACATGACGAGGAAGGTGAAGATCGGGTTGGGGGTTACCCTACTCACCGGATCAAGGTACATAAATCTCTGTCCCCTCCTCTAAAATCCAACTAACATTTCCCAAGCGGTCTCGCCACATCTATCCTCCGTTTCGTTTCTTTCGCGCATCAATCCTTATTCCCAGATACTCCCCGCGCAGCCGTCGATCTTGCCTTATACACCATCCTTGAAACGAGCATGTATATAATTGCCGCCTGTCTCCCCGCCTGTCGACCCCTCTTCAACATAATACTCCACCCCTCGCGAAACATGCCGCAAGACCAGAAAGACGGTCTTAATTCCCCCGAGGAGCACGCCCGAACCTTACACGACGACATCGAGCTCCAGCAAACCAGCGAGACCAGCAGCGGTAGCGAAAATGGAAATGGAAGTACCGGAGGACGCTACCACGGCATCGGCGACGGATTCCGAGGAATGCAGGGTCGATTCAAGAGATTAGGCTCCGACGCCGGTTTATTTCTCGGACGGAGAGATGTCTCTCCTCCTCCCCCCTCATCTCAATCGTACCCACACTCCCAATCTTCCTCCGCCCCCTCCCATTCCCCCCAGTCCCAGGAACGCGATCCGGAGCGTCAATTTTCAGAGCAAGCCGAGGGGCGTTTCGGTCTCGGTCTCTCAAAATTACGTTCTTCATCTCGCGAGCGGATTTTCAAAGCGCCCGTGTTCAAACAACCATTTCGGGCGCCCGAGCGTGTGCACATAGCTAATATGCATGTGGGACACATGCAGATGAGTATAGAGGAAGATAAAGAGCGTCAAGGGGGGCAAATGAGAGATGGGATTCGGGTCAAACAGGAATTTGATGTATATTATGATCGGCCGCCTTTATGATAATGTGGGTCTAGGAGCTATTAGAGAGAGGAAGGCATTTTAAAAGGTGGGAATTTTCTGGGTTTTGTATAAGTGTATTAAGTATATTGGGCGTTTTTGGGATATTATGGGATGGGCATTGGGAGGTGTTTGGATAATGATGCATTTCCGTGGGGTGGATGGTGGTCTGCTTTTGTGGATATAAGGGTGTTGCGTGCATACTTTGATACCATGGAGACGGTGGTTACTTGATATATAAAACAAATAAAGTTAATGAAATTGATTAATGTTTACATTTGCGGGCTCATTATTCAAAGCTCGTAAGAGCTCACTCATGTTTGTGCGTGATTTCAACGCTCAGATAACAGTGCAATTTGAGCCCTGTTCGACGCTAACGCCTCCCTTTTCGCTTCCCTGCATCGAAGACCTTTGCGCGGAGTTGATCATTACAATATCATCCCTGAGCTGAGACCTTTAATTGATTTTTCCTGTTGTGGTTGAGATACCGCCATTGTATGTGAAGCTACTAACTTTTGGTAACTGTTCCTAATGAAGCTGCACGATTGCTACACTTTAAAAAGCATAGCCAATTCGCAGGCATTAAAATTGCCGTCAGTCATCCCCTTGGGTAACGTACCGCAGTTGGTATCAGTGCATTGCCCAAAAGGGTGAAAACGGCGAGCTCTGTCCGATTCAGAGTGCCTGTGGGGACTTTTTGGCTCTGAGCTGCACACTCTCGAGCTATTAAACAAAGACAACCATTGAAAAAGGCCATATCCTCTACGGCACTCCCAACATCGCCACTCTTCTTGGCTGCGAGTGTAATAAGGTGAAATGATAACATGTTCCGTGTGGCAAGTAGGAAACAAATTGTAGTCACATTTCTTTTAGAAGCAGCCAGATCCAGATGTTGAATGCTCCTTGACAATACAATCGTACGAGCTAAATGCAACATAAGACTTGATATCGTCCAGGTCATATTTATCCCCAAGATTTGGGGTTCCGGTTCTGAATTTGTGCTTGAAATTTTGGGATCAGGTAGCACAATGATGGCCGAATCTTCTGATGCAGCTCTATCCTGATCGTTCTGGTTCAAAGCAGCCAGAATTATAATGGATGCACACATTGAGACTGGGGCTTTATAGAGTCTGGCTTGTCTTTGAGAGAATGCAGAGAAGCAGTTGAAATTGGCTCTACTCCAGATGGATTTTGCCCAAGTCCTTTTCAAACGACCACTGTACTTCCAGAATAGGGCCGCGTTCACCGGTGCTCTTACCAAAACCCAAGAAAGCACACATGACTGTGTGACCAACAATCAAATCGTACATTACTGAAGCCGGTATCACAACGAACGCAGTCAAAGTACGAACACCCACGACTACAAAAGCTGCATAAGATACAACTATAAATGATTTCGCACTTTCTAGGTGGAACCGCATGACACCTTCGTTTCTGTGGTAGTCAAAAGCGATCAAAAAGGCAGTGAAAACATTGATAATGGAAGACAAAACGATGTTTTCAAATGTCAAAGATTGGTTATCGTGGTGTTTGTAGAGAAATTCAATCATCCCAATGATCTAACAATTCTTCAGCAATTTTAAAGCATAGCAGTGCGCACAGCGAATACAGACAATGAGAATTGCGAAGACATGCCTGTTCCGATATGGAAGCGGTAGCTAGGAGCCCAATTATAAGTCTAGGAACGCCCCAACTCGGAGCCGCAACAACTGCATGGTTGATGAAGATCCTGCAGGAAGTCCAAGAGTAGACTTGGAGTCCGATCAAAGCACACCCTTGGAGTATTATGTCTGGCCAGTCCATATTTTCGAGTAATTATGAGTCTTGGGTTGAGAAGTGAAGCTTCTAGAGTATTGTTCGTGCATGGAAATATGAAGCTTGACAGAGGAACATCCTATCCCATCTGCAACCACGAGCATTGTATCATTGATATTGAATAGTGAAAAGGGAGGTGAGGAATCAGGGAAGTGGAGAAACGTTAAAGTACGTTTCTGGCACCAAACTTCCAAGGGGAAGGTACGATATGCTTACCTAGTCAAATAGATCAACGTCACTCACTCATTGAGAATAATGAAAGCTTACCAAAATGCGAGCAGAATTGTACGAACAACAGAATGTTCAGAAAATTCAATACGAGATTTTGATATTTCTATCTCCAACCTGTGATTGAGCTCGAGATTGAAGATCTCAAGGGCTATCGAGAGGAATGATCAAATGTATTGCAGAGAAAGTCCAACACGAATGCCAAAGATGATCTTCAATTATCTCTCGCTCGATGTCCATCGTGGAGAATGTATCAGTCCCAGTGGAATTAAGAATATGATTAGATACTGAATACTCTCTTCGAATCAAAGGCGGTTTCCTCGAATTTTTCATCTTTCTTTCCTTCGCTTCCTGGCAGTACATAACCTCTCTGGTTGCTTAGCACTCGTATACCATTTTTCTCAAAGTCCGTTGTGAAATGTGTATGTCCAAAAACCCATACTTTAACATCCACCCAGCTCATACTTGACACCCCAAGAAGCTCAGTAGCAAATGCTGAGCCCCAAGGGTTGTCAGAGTTTTTTGGACTAGATGTACCATGTATTGTCGGCGCATGATGTGTGATCACCAAAATCTCCCTTTCAGGTTCTCCTTCGGCCCTAGATTTGTTTTGGTTCTGAATATTCGTAACTTGGTTGGAAAGCCATGTAAGATCTGATATATGTGCAGCGTTATGATCATCAATCGACCAATCATCTATCTTTTCGAGATCCTTTATCCTTATTTGAACTGCCTCTCTTGCGCCATCATCGATTTTAGACCAAAGGGTACAACCCAGGATCGTGGTCTGTGAATCTCCAAGTTCAATATCCCATCGTTTCTGATGACACAAAACTAGTTTACCGTTCAGGACTGCTTCTTTCTCGAGTCTTTGAGCTTGTTCCAAAGTACTGGTGTGTGAGAGGTGGTAAAACTCGTGATTTCCAAGAACTAGGAAAACCTTTTCGAATTGCGAGGTTTGCTTTGCAAGAAATGCTAGGTAACCCTCATAATCAATAAGACGCCCAACGTCTCCTGCTAGAATTAGATAGGGTGCCACAGGTGAAATCGCAAATGTATAATATTGTGAGCAGACTTCGAGATGTAGATCAGACAGAATCTGAAAAGTTGGAGTTGACTGCTGTTTGGTAAAGAGGGATCGGAATTTTTTAACGACGGAATCTTGTACCATCATACTTCCCTCACTTGAGCAGGCATGTCATCTACAGAAACTTCCACTCGAGTATTGAAGCAGTAATCTTGGGCTTGTTAGAATGGGTAATGAATGGCTGAACGGACGAGGGAAGTTGTACACATTGGCTTCCGGTGGTAATTGGGCTTTCATGCTTACTAATCACAAAACGTCATTCGTCAGCGATTCGAACTTCTCGAAGGAGTAGTAGGTAGTTACTTTGAAATATCTGGATTTCTCTTTTCCCCCTTTTCTCTTCGAGGTAAAATGTCCATCCGACCTTTTCCGTCGCCTTCTCTTCTCCCCATCGTCTCCACCCCGCCCCTTTCCCCGAGTTTGTTGAGTCACTATCGTAGCATTGTATCTCGTCTCTACATGCTCGAAATATGAATAGCAAGTGTGTCAAAAGCTTACCCTCTGACCTTCCGGGACGAATTAACTCGGCTGAAGATCACGTTCACATCTTCAGCTCCGTCCCAACTCATAGCAACACATCTTATCATGAAAGTAAGACACCAGAAGCATCGACATGAATCAAGAGAACCATGACTTGCATGCAATAAACAAAGATCGGCCCATAAACAATACATCACGATATGTGCATCACCATTCCCAGACGTCGAACTAGATATGAATGCTCGAAGCATCTAAGCAATCATCGTTTGAACCGATATCTCTTTTGTTGCCCAAATATATAATGACAAATGTATGTATACATATTGCTAGCAATACCTAATTGGGAATATAATGTACATGTCTTTCCGACGCAAGCAATAAATGCAGCACAAGCAGCTACACACCAAGCCAGCTCAGGACATACATATCTATCCACAAGAGCTTTCACCACGAAGACCTATGGATCCTCAGAAAAATCTACTGTCAACTTCTGTCTTCTTGATTATACTTTTCGGCTTCGGGCTTGATTAATTATACACAATCACTCTTCATATAACTCCAGAATCCCTTTCCCCATGGTCATCGTATACTGTGTGACTAAAAGCCTCGTAATCATCATTATCAACCAACCATTCTATATCTTCTTCATCTGGGCCTAATTTACTCATAAGTCCTGTTCCAGCTTTGGGATATGGTGGACTATTTGGCGTGGACTCTCTGCTTTCCTGAGACACTTCCTGTCCGTTTCCAACCCCATTCGTATTCCCATTTGACTCCATGTTTGACGAAGCCTGTGGAGGTAGTGTTGGCGGAGCGGAAGAAGCATGAGTGAAAGCTGGTGCCGGAGGGAATGACGAGGTAAAAATTGGCGAAGGAGTGATATTAGAGACTGTGGAATTGGAAGCTACTTTGCGAATGAAGTTCATTGGTGCGTTGGGATTTGATTCTGCACGAGAGAAAAGACCCGCTGTGGATGTGGCGGAGGGAGGAAATGGCTGTGTGATGTGATTGGTTGTGGGGCGAGATGGATTCTGTGATTGGCGGGGTTGGAGGGGCGGAGCATTGGCGGGGAATATAGGCATATCTGGGTACAGAATGGAAGCTTTGATCAGGAGCTCTACTAGCTGGGGATGAGGCAGTAAGGCTAGGTATGTCCTCCTCTGCAGGATGTTGTTAGCAGGTACGTTTAGTGTATGAGAGCAAAATAAAATAAGTACCTGATCGAGTGTTTTGCCGGCCCAGCTAACACCGTCAGTCTTAGATGGTGCCGGTTTAATACCCCTCTTTCTTGCGCAATCATTGCAATACCATGGTGCCTGTTCATCCTTCACCTCTTCTTCTGAAACTATAGGGTCATGGCACATTTGATGCCACCCTAGATTGCACCCATCACAGAAAACTATCATATTGTTCTGAGGGCTATTGCCCCTACCGCATCTTTTGCATAATGCTTGTTCTTGATTTTGGGTTCGTTTGTTTGTTGACGCAGAGGATCGTTTCCGTGAGCTCGTCTCAGGCAAGGTAGGTACGAATTGAGTTGGCTTCACTATTTGTCTTCCGCTTTGTGTTATTTTTGGCATTTCCATCGCGCTGCTCGAATCGTCCGAGTCCGAATCTCCACCTAGACCACTCAAAGCTTCAGATTCGTCCGCACTTTCACTATCATCCTTGACTCTCTTACGCTTTTGTCCCGTCTTGAGTCCTTTTCGCTTCTTTTTGGTTCCTGCGCTATTTGATGATACAGTCGGAGACTCAATTTTGGGTGTTTTAGGTGTGGCATTGGATTTGGACGTCGACTTTTTGCTAGTTTGATATCTTGGTGGTGGTGTAGTTATTTGCATATTCTGCGTAGTTTTCATCCCTGACATGACGTTCCTACGCATTTCTTCATAGCCCGGTGGTGTCCCTGTAATGCCAATACTGGATAGCCCACCAGATAGTCCTGCTCTCATGCGTTGAAGAATCATTTCGGTCGCGGCAGAGAATTGCGGGACATATTTAGGAGGGGACGATTCGCCCATGGTTGTGTCATTTGATCCATTTGCAGAAGCTGGAGCATCATTTGGCGCGTCCATGTCTGTCGTGGTTGCTTGATATTCAGTGGAGGCAACAATATTTGCGCCGGCGAGAATCAACAAAGCTACCGTGCCGCAGCAAGCGTGATGAATATCTAGAATTAATGAGCTAGATTGAAAGAGTAAAGTACTGATTGACCGAAGTCAATTGTCTAATTGAATGCCGTGGTATTTTGAATGGTAAGGGCCAAAAACAATTGATGTAATGGACGTGTTGGCACGCGCACTGATAGATCCCAGCAAAAGATAATTATGACGGAGCTTCCAAACATACGGCTTCAGCCTGTCGAAAAGTGTAGGAGTTGATGCTCTGAGAAGTACTTGTAGATGTCGTTATGAGAGAGTACAAAAAGTGGTCTGGTGATGAATAAACTGGCAATCACATGTTTAAAAATCATGTGACGAGATAAAATCGCATTGAACTCCTTACAAATTAGCCTAATGCCTTGCGTGTTGAAGAGCAACAAGACCCAACGACATCTGTAGAGGGCAATTATAGTATTTGAATGTCTAAGATATCTATATAATTCTATCTTACAGCTCCTTCGGCCTTCAATGCTTCAATATCAGATTCATCCATCCCTAAAATATCTCTGAGAATCTCATCTGTATGCTGTCCTAGCATAGGAGGTACTGTGCGTATACTTGGCTTGCTCTCACTGTATTTTACAGGAGTGTTGACCATCTTGATTGGGCCGCAATATTCGTGATCCATCTCTTTTACCATATCTCTTGCTAACACGTGCTCATGATTCAATGTTCCTTGGACATCGTTGATAGCTGCGTAAGGTAGCCCGGATCCCTCAAAGATATCCAGCCATTCTTTGGTAGTTTTGTCTTGAGTGATTTTCTCTATGGAGCTGTCCAACTCTGCTCGATGGGCAACTCTTGCTGTGTTAACGACAAATCTTGGATCCTCTTTCCACTCTGGGCGTCCAAGCCCATTGCATAGAAGACCGAATAATCTATCATTTCCTCCACCGAATAAAATATCACCGTCTTTTGTCTTGTACGAGCGATATGGTACAATAGATGCTATCACTGTTATTAGGTAAAGTTCTCAACAAGGTCTGGAATTGCTTACGATGAGCAGTCCCCCATCTCCCTTCATCCTTCTCGCCACTTATCAAGCACGAACTCGCCAGATTCGATAATGTGGCAACTTGACAATCTGATAGAGCAACATCAATGTGCTGCCCCCGTCCTGTCCTCCCTCTTGCCAGTAAAGCAGCCATAATACTGTTACTAGTATACAAGCCAGTCGTCAAATCTGTTACGGCAACCCCCACTTTCACTGGAGGTCCGTCCCTACTTCCAGTGATGTGCATCAATCCCATCTCAGCTTCAACCATAACATCGTATCCGGCTCGGTTTCGATACGGACCAGTTTGACCATAGCCGGTGATAGAAGCGTAAACCAATCGCGGATTTATCTCTCGCAGTGTTTCGTAGTCCATCCCATATTTCTTTAGTGAGCCTGGTAGGTAGTTCTCAACGAGAATATCACTTTCTGCAGCGAGTTTATGGAGGATTTTGACTGCCGATGGATGTTTAAAAGACAACCCAAGGGACTTTTTGTTCCGGTTGACCTGGTAATTGGTGAGCCGTGGAACTTGCGGTGTAATGGAATATGAGGCCAAGCTACAGCAAAAAAATATGCACTTTCTCCAGGCCCTTCCTTCCCTGATCCATCCAAGTATTTCGCATAGGGAGGCCCCCAGTGTCTAGTATCATCACCTTTCGTCGGATGCTCGACTTTTATTACTTCTGCACTAGATTTATGAGTTTAGATAGCGACATAAGGAATAGCAAACCATACCCAAGATCTCCTAATATTTGTGTGCAGTATGGCTGTTGATGGTCAGGAACGCCTTATGTAACTGTTAATAGCTTGGACTTACACCTGCAAGTACTCGAGTCATATCCAATACTTTGTACCCTTTTAGAGGTAGTGTCATGTCATTCGTAGAAGCATCTGCCAATCCTCTGCGTCTGATATGCCTAGTCGCTGAAGTGAAGCCATTGGGACGCCATAATACACGGGAAGCTCTAAAGAGCGACCCGGAACAAAGCGAAGTGGTCATAATAGCAATCAATGTACAATGGAGGTTGATCAGAGCTTGATTCTGAGTGATGTTTACGGTGATTATTGCCCCGCTACCCCAGGTTTTTGGCGCATCTCGGCTCGGCGAACGCAACCACCGAGATGTAGGCTCACAGGCGCTTCACATTTTCCAGACATTGTAGGGCCAAGCGATATACATGAGCAATGGATTGCAAATACTTCAAAAAATAGTTAAGAAGTATGAAATACAATGAATATTATATTAAGTATTGGTCCTTTTATTTTCCCTCAATCACATATATGTGCAGGTCTAGCCTTCTTCTCTATCCATTTCATCACGACCTCTTTTAGCACCGTTGGCAGGTCTTCTTCCTTTCAATACTGCGCCCTTCTTACCTCTATCCTCGTGCAAATTCTTCATCTCATTCCTAGCATGTCTTTGAGCTTCTTCTACCCTAGGTTTGAAGACCATAACTTCATCCTTCACCGTGGGGTATTCGTCCTGCTTCTTTCCTAATGCTGCCTCAATACGTAACCAAATCTCCAAATCATATTGAGTCACAATACTAATTGCGTGTCCGGATTTTCCTGCACGAGCAGTACGTCCAACTCTATGGATGTATGTTTTACTGTCCTGTGAAATGTCGTAGTTCAACACTACATCAACCGAGGGGATATCCAAACCACGAGCAGCGACATCGGTTGCAACAAGAATTTCTCTTGAACCTGCACGGAACTTATTTAAAGCACCCAAGCGAGAAGATTGTGAAAGTTGTCCATGTAGCGGAATGGCACCGAATCCAAGCGTTCGTAACAAAATTGCTAATCTCTGCGTCTCGTTGACTGTCCGTGTAAAGATGATGGCGGATTGACCTGCAAACTCGTTCAAAAGATAGATTAAGTATGTATCCTTGTGAACTAATGGTATGAAAATGTAGTTTTGAATAAGAGTCGAGACAGTCTGGTATTTATTGCTGCTGATGCTTACTCGTAATGGGTCCTTCAAACTTGCTCGTTGAAGACTTTCGACTTTGGAACTGATAGTCGCGGAAAAGAGATATGTTCGTCGCTCTCGGGGTAAGACTTTCAGGATTTTGTCGAGAATAGGTCCGAAATCTAGGTCAAGTAGTCGATCGGCCTCGTCCATAACCAAATACTTGAGCGACCGTAATGAAAAGCCTTTTGTATTTTCTAGATGATCGAGCAGACGACCAGGCGTGGCAACTATGATGTGAGGTTTTTTACCCAAAGCGATTGATTGCGGTACCATGTCCATTCCTCCAACTATGACAGCACATTTTACTCTTATAACAGACCCAAGAGCCTCGAATTGTTGAGAAATTTGATATGCAAGTTCGCGAGTTGGTGCTAATACTAATCCAAAGAGGGGTTGTGGTTTATCGAGTAGAGCTTGAAGAATTGGTAAAGCAAATGCGGCAGTTTTTCCACTACCGGTTTCTGCCAGACCGATCAAATCTCTTCCTTGAAGTGCGAGTGGTATAGATTCCCTTTGAATGGGAGTTGGGGCCTTGTATCCTAAAGTGTCGCATGCTTCGCACAGTGAGTCGACAATACCCTGGAATTGTAAGTAAGAGATATTGCGATAGACAAGTCATTACGCACCAAATCTTTAAAAGACTTTGGAGCCTCATCCTCTTGAGCTTCCTCAGTCTCTTCGATAACTCTGTTGTCTTCAGTATCCTCAATTGGCTCTGGAGAAGGTGTGGGGGTGCCTTTTTTCGACTCTTTTGTCTTCTTCGATTTCACACCCTCGAAAGATGGATTTTTATCGGTCTTCCTCCGCTTCACAGAAGACATGATTGTTGTCCCGTCAGACTAGATACTAGATACTAATGCGTAGAAGTATATTGTACCAAAGTCTTCAATTGATGGAATTCTCAATGTTGGCGCAATCTTTTCGATGAGATGGTTACGGATTGATGAGTGTGAAGAGCCGGGAAAAGTGGTTATGGATTGTGTGTGAAGAGCTAGGCTAGACTAGAGAAAATAATTTTTTATCGGGCTTATCGGATCCGCTTATCTGATTGGCCGCGCAAAAAAGTTTCTACCTTTAAGAAAATGTTAGGAGGAGAAAGTCCCAAAGAAATAACATCATACAATTCAGAACAACAAAAATGGCGAGAAGACGTACCAAGAAGCGCACCCATGTTGGTGCCAATAATCCAGCTGGAGCAAAGGGAACTCCAGCTTCTCAAGCTTCACGATCCCCAAAAAGCATGGTAATTCGAGCTGGTGCAGGAGAAGTCGGACCAAGTGTTAGTCAATTGGTGAGGGATGTTAGACGGATGATGGAACCAGATACGGCCTCAAGATTGAAGGAGAGAAGAGCAAACAAGTTGAGAGATTATCTCACAATGGCAGGTCCCTTGGGTGTCAGTCATCTCATGTTGTTCTCGAGATCAGAGGCCGGAAATACAAACATGCGACTTGCTCTTACACCAAGAGGTCCGACATTACATTTCAATGTAGAGAAATACTCTCTGTGTAAAGATGTAAGGAAGGCATTGAAGCATCCTAAAGGTGGTGGAAAAGAATATACAACACCTCCATTGGTACGTTTAAAGTCTCTTGTATTGATCAACTGGGTAATAACTGACCAAATTAGCTTGTGATGAACAATTTTATATCTCCCGCGTCAGAATCGAGTTCCGAAAACAAGATACCCAAACATCTCGAATCACTCACAACCACCATTTTCCAATCTCTTTTCCCACCGATCTCTCCTAATGTCACGCCTTTAACATCCATTCGCAGAGTTATGCTTCTCAATCGCGAGCCAACCAAAGGTGAAGATGATGGCACATACACCATTAACCTTCGTCATTACGCAATCACAACCAAACGTATTGGTCTCTCGAAGCCATTGCGAAGATTGAACGCTGCCGAACAATATCTACATTCAAAAAATCCAAGGAAAGGAATACCAAACCTCGGAAAGTTGGAAGATATCGCCGATTACATGATTGGAGAAGACGGGGCTGGATATATGACAGATAATACAAGTGGAAGTGAGGTTGACACCGACGCAGAGGTTGAAGTGGTTGAGACGCGCACTCGTAAGATTCTCAACAAGCGCCAAAAGGAAAAGACCCGCGATGGACAAGTCAAGGGTTCCAGAAGCGGTGCTGAAAAACGGGCTATCAAATTGGTGGAATTAGGACCAAGAATGAAGCTAAGAATGACAAAGGTCGAGGAAGGCGTGTGCGACGGAAAAATTATGTGGCACGAATATATTCATAAATCGAAGGAAGAAGTCAAAGAAATGGACAAGGTCTGGGAGAAGAGGAGACAAGAAAAGGCAGTCCGTAAGAAGATTCAGAAGGAGAATGTCGAGAGAAAAAAGAAGGCAAAGGCTGGTAACAAGAAAGGCGGCGACGAAGACGAAGATGATGACGAAATGGACGTCGATGAGTGGGATAGTGAAGGTCTAGAAGGGGATGGAGAAATGGAGCTAAATGAGGAGATGGAAGAAAAAGGAGAATGGGAAGATGAAGAAGAGGAAATTGCTGCCGGTTGAGTATGAGTTGTACTCGCACATTGTCAACACCTTGATGTATAAATTTTTCTGGCGCATTTAAAGGTTCCATGGTTATTCTGTCAATATGATATCTAATTCAAACCATGCCCCCAATACCTTGACTACCCTTTGTCTAACAGGCTGTCCAATGGGCAAGTAGCGGACGTCTCCGTTCTATACTCTTGATTGTTATACGCAGAAGCATGGCTCTTTTTTGTTCTTCTACCAGAAAAGTCATGTGTGTTAGAAGACCGACGGCTCTTATGAGACTAATAGGTAATTCTGGCAAGTTACCTGGGGTCTGATGTACACGGCTTGGACTCTTGTGAAGTGTGTCTGTTACAGCACTATGAATTATCCAGAGTCGTATGCGGGTCATAGTCACAAATATAAGATGAGTGCCATTCTAGCCAAGTAAATGATCTTATTCAACTAACATAATTTATACAGTGAAAACGTTGTTACCAATAAAACCCCAGCTCATCCGACCCCATCCCTAACTGCCTACCAATATTATATACAACATTCTGAAGGAGTTGATAGTTTAGATCCATGGGAGAAACACACCTTGACGTAAGACGCAATGACAGCACTTCTTCGCAACCTCACTTTTTCTCTTTCCCTGAAGGATAGGGGCGACTCGGCTAATTGATAATCTAATTACTGTCTGCTATGATCTTCCGTTTCAATACTCGTAGAAGTCACTGAGACACTGTATTAACGTCATACTCAATTGTCAACTACTTACCTCGTATATCTGTATTCTTCACATGTTATTTGAAATTTTGAATTACATTGCTCAATTACAATTTCTGCCAGGATAGGTTTCCTGTATATATAAAAAAGCACGTCCAACACTAAGTAAAAGATATTCGTATGGTATCAACTCTGAAGACCACTGTTGTCTATAGATGCCAGGCTAAATTATCCCCTCTACCTCATGATGATAGTTATAAATGTCCTTTGTTCTGCTACATCAATTTTGAAAGATTTTGAAAAACTTCTGAAAAGATATTGACTTTGAACCTGTTTGACAATGAGTGCTTTGAATCCCTTGCTCTCTTTACTGTCTACATTCTCTCTACTCTCCAAGATCAAGGTTTGCTTAGTCTTCATGTTCTTTTCACTTCTTGTGTTCTTTTCGTTCTCTGTATACCAATTTTCTTTGTTTGTGTTCTTTCTGTGTTTTATGTTCCATCTGCCCTTTGTACCGCCTCCAATTAATACATATAGAAACACTGCTCCCACTCCATGCCGAATACCACAATACCATGTCCTTCGTTTTACTTACGATCCCAAAGCAGTAAACATGCACCCCGCCACCAATACCAAAGCCTACACAGAAAGCGATGTCATCGCTCAAGACATCGAAAGCGAGGCCGAAGAGGCTGGTTTCCACCGCTGGAAACCTGTAACTGCATATCCCGGTCCGTACACTCTTTACCGTTCTTCCTCTCCAAACTACGTTTCTCCACCAGGCGACCCTTCCCAGTTCATCAACGCAAAGGGCATTGCATTCTTACACAAACATAACATCGGCCATGTGATTTGTCTCAACGGCGACGAACCAAGTTGTCTCAAGATTGAAGCCGAATTGGCCAATGCCAATCCGCGAATCATCTACACACATCTTCCCGTGGCAGATTATACTCCGCCGTCTCTGGATCAGATGGAAGCGGCCTATCAAGAGTATTTGAATGCAAAAGTACCCACGCTTGTTCATTGTGGGTATGGGCATGGGAGAACGGGCACAATGATTACGGCGTTGCAGTATAAGATTGAGAAGGCAAAAGGAAAGACGCCGGATTTTAAGGATGCCGATTATGCTAAGAACAACGTGGAGAAGACCCATTACGGGAGGTCCACGAGACAGTATGAAATGTTGAACTTGCTGCAAGGGAAGAAGTGAATTCGTTTAGAAGGACAACATGTTGGCGCTCAGGAAGTAGCAACGGTGGGCTGAAATAGGGAGTAATTATCTCGCTCGCAGGAAGATACAAATACTCTCGACTAGTAATTTGAATATCATGTCATTGATATTGTTACTTCCGGAATCCGTAGCTTCAATCTCTCAATTGTGCTTAGAATTTTGGCCTCAGTGGATGCATCTGATAGCTGCCGAAATAAAGCTCTTTCTACACCTTAGTATCGGACTATATCCATACAAGCGACCATCTAAACTTCAGATAGAAGTGCATATGGTAACAACATCAATTAACACGTGGGAGATGTTTTCAAATAGAAAATCTAGGTTGAAACGATGTACAGTATAATTTGGGAGTAAATGTCGGCAAGAATACACCCAGACACAGGCTCGCACTGATTCCACTCGCTAGTCTCTACCAGGTCTCAAATCCGGGGAAATTGAGTTCCAGTAAGGATTTTCAATCAGTTACAAAGTTATTTCTACCCTCTGGGACTAATGAAATACTGAAAATCACTCAAGCAACTAGTGGCGTCTAAGCCCCGTATACTTTGGACTATACAATGGAATTTTCATTCAAATGGATCTTCTGATAGGAACTAGAGATTTTCTGAGAGGTTTGATTCGTATTCTAGAACTACCTAGGTATCTGAAATGCCGTGGTTTCAATATCGCTCATCCTTCTGCCCACCTCACATGCATTTAACATTTCACCATTCACTTGAATCTTAGATCCGTGAGAATTGTAGCAGGGAATTTATATGCATTCCATTCCATTTGGCTGATCCAAAAGGCATCCAGCTCACTAACTTGACCGAGCTAAAACACTGCGCCATACACCATCTGACTCTATCCAACCATGAGGATTCTAGGCCAAGTACCCATCCCAACAATGCAACATGGCATGTCTAATCCCTGGATTAAACTTTCCTTGAACGCCACCATGAATTTGTCCATCTTTTTAAACACCAAATATCTATCAACTGACCCAAGCACGTCTTGCACGCTAAACTATACTGATGCATTGCTACAAAATCTCATCATTATCCCAGCTCCACCAGCTGCTTCCTCCTTTCCTTCCTGCATGATCTTCCACAACTTCGTCTACCACCTCATCATCTTCCAGCCCCACAACTTTAGGTCTCGTCACTCCTTCCCTCTTCATCTTCTCCTTCCAAATCCTGATCTCCTCATCATACCCCTCCCACCAATCCCACGCATCTCCTATCCCCCTACTGACTACCTTCCCCGTCCACTGATCCAATTTGGTTGGGATGGCCCAGGGCCAAAACGGATCGGAAGGATGCCAAACATCTTTATTTGAGTATTTGGGATGACAATACGTTTCACACATAGCCCATTCAGCAACAAACCACGTTACAAAGATTGTAAATAGTAAACCGAACCAGGTAAGTTTTCTAGTTCCAGGGTGACGGAGGCGGGGAAGGGGTATCATGAGGTAGTGAACGTTTGGGTTCAAGGCAGGGTTTAGAGGAGAATCTAGGAAAAAGGGACGAGATGATGTTTTGGGGGATGGGATGCCGAGTTCTTTGGGTGAGTGCAAACGTGGACCTGATGAAGAGACTTGCTGTTCCAGTCTTTCAATGCCATGTCTCGCATCTCGTATACTACTCGTAGTGTGTTTTAAACTCCGATTCATACGAAGGAATGCAAGTTCCTCTAACCTTTTTTCTTTCTCTTCGTGAGAAAGTGGTTGCCCATTTTCATCGAAATCGAGATTGATTTCTACATTTTCAGAATTTGGAGACGTGGGTTGATTCTTTAAAAACAGGGAGAAGTCTCGATCGATTGTAGTGGAATCGTCGACTCGAGCCTCTTTTTCTATACGTTGGAGGTCGGCAGCGGCGGAGATAGTAGGAGCGCTGTTTATTGGAGTTGGACGGGATCGCGACTGTGACTGGGAAGATTTGCAAGGCTCACTATGGCTGCGGGGCGAGGAGGGTTCCTCTTTGATCTGAGGTTGTTCTTTGGGTGTTCTACCGTTGGTACGCATTCGCGGTGGTGCAGGGGTCTCGATCCACCCGCCTGTGACTTTTGGGGTGGGCAATAGGAGAGGGTTGATAGGCGCTGATGGAGGTGGGGTGGGTGCGGAGTCTGGAAGCCTCTCAGAGACCTGTTCAAGCTCGTAGGGAGATCTTTCTGATAATACCGGAGTTTCAAGATCATTATCTAACCTATCGGAACCATTTCTCCCGCTTCCATTTGTACCCGTAATGGCTTTAGAAAGATTTCTTAAGATCTGAAGGGAATCTTTTTGTTTAGAAGTGGTTCCATTTGGACGTCTCTCACTTTCTGGAAATACTGTAACAGGCGATCCACGTAGCCTCTCTCCTTCTTCATCAAGTATTGTTTTTTCGTGCATCTTATCAGTTTTGTCTTTGGCTTTAAGTCGTTCCAAAGATCGTGGCTCAACATTTCCTAGTGCTCTATGGCTATATTCGGGCCTTGCCCGTGGTTCAACATTTTCTAGAATTCTATGGTTGGATTCATAATTCGTCTGTGGTTCTGTATTCTCTGGAACCTTCTGGTCGTAATCGGTCCTTGATCTGCTTTCACGGGCCCTCTGTATTGATTTTAAGCCATCTTCCCCTTGGAACCTCCTTTCTAGTCGGGATAATGGTCTCTCTTCCTGTGGCATAAAATTTTCTTTATCATTACGCATACTGCGTACATGATTGTCGACATGGAAGGAATTGCTTTTCGAGAAGTCGCCGCTTTTCGATCTTCGTTCCCGGGGCAACCTGGTCCGCAATGCTCCTTCCTGCCTTTCTTGGGGAATCTTATTATCTTCACTCTCGTACGAAGTAATTGGTCTCCGTTCCGCACGCCGTTTTTCCAATTCTCTCCGCACACGCTCTCTCCGTTCCTCCGACTTCGCGTGAACTGTCTCCTTTTTCGAATTCTCATCCTCGACTGGCCGCGAAATTTTACGACTTTCAGGATTATCAACAGACTTTCCTCTCCTCGCCGGCCTCTCTTGAACCTTCACATAATTTGCCTCTCCGTGTTCCTCCTCCTCCTCATCATCCTCAACAAAACTCCTCTCCTGCTCCATAATCTCCTCTATCCTGCTCGGTATACCATTCGTTTTCAGTCGTGGGCTACGGTTAATATCCACACTTCGAGCCGTAAACTCAAGCTCTGTATCCCATCCCCTACCCGTCCCATTAGCTTCCTCCTCTCTCATCTTCCCAATATCTCTTGTGACACCCTCGATATCTACACTCGCATCTTCCCCATTGTTTTCATCGTCCTCCATTATTTTCTTTATCCAAGTATCTCCGGACCCTCCCCTCGCTCTGTTGCCCCATATATCAGTCCCATTATCATTATTATTCGCGCGGAAAGTTCCTCTCGTGCGCGGTGAAGGCGAGCTATCATATCGAGGTTGTTTGCCAGGAGCCATTTGCGCGCATATTCATAAGATGTGTTGTTGCAATGCAATTGTGTTGTATCGATCGCGGTTTGGAGAATCTTGAAATTCGTGGAATTAGAACGCGAAGAGCGCGTTTTTCTGAGCTTGGAGAGGCGAGCGCGTGAACCGGGGCAATCTTTATAGCCCGTAGCTGTATTTGTATTGTATTGGGACGTTAATACGGGAACTTTAAAACAGCAAAGAATTGATTCACGCAGAATGTATAATAATAAGCAATCGATTTTATTAAGCAAGTAGGGAATTTATTGCTTGGTTGTTCGAGAGTGGATTTGATAGATCTGAAGGCGGTGAATGTAAAGATTTCGATTTCGATGTTCGGCAATTACTCCATTTGGACGATTGATAACCACAAACTCTTTTCAGACGACTAATATGCTATATCACAAGGTTCTTCTCAACAACTAATACCTAGGACTTGCGTTTGGCCGGTAGTCATTTATGATATAGTCAAGTACTTTTATAATGCAAATAATCGTATTACTCAGAATTCATAGTATAATTTCCCGGCGCTCTAAAGTATATTTTCTCGCCGGGACTATCTAATGTTCATCTATTCAGTTCAAACCTGCTTCCGGTATCAAATACATATTCAACCAATATACAAAATACAACCCAAACCCCATGTTTTCATGCAATACACCCCCCCAATTTGCTTTTATGAATCTTCCTCTCCCCGCTCTAGCTCGTAAAACAACATATAAACCTCCTTTTGCATGCCCAAAACCTCACTAGTCTTGCTCTCTTTTATCTTTTCGTCGCTAATTCTCCACCATCTTTCAACCGTCTTCTTTTTCCGCCTAGTACGAACTGTTTCTGTCAAAGATGTCCGGCTAATTTCTGGATTGGATGGAGATAGGTTCGGCGAAGATGAAGCGGGGGATGATCGACTGATTGTACTGGAAACTTTGGAGAGAGTTTTCCGAGCCGAACGTCCTAAGGAGCGGATGCTACCAGTATCGGAATCTTGAGGGGCTGATGTGGGACCCGCTGTCTTGGACGACGACGCAATGGAACTGGCCGATGTTGGATTGACGCCAGAAAGATGTTTATTATTAAGTGAAGAGTCTAATGAATGGCGCCCATTTGTGTTTGAAAGAGATGTGGTGGAGGCTGTTTTTGAGGACAATAATTCTGGAGTAGATGAGAGGGTAGTGTTATCACCATCATCCCTTGGGGTAGCACTTGTCTGAGGGGTTGAAGGTAATGAAGGGGTATGAGTTGAAGATCTGGCATACGCCATTGATGGTTGGAAAGTATTTGGGGTTGAAAATGGAGCAACGATATTTTGTCTCCGGAAAGATTCATAGTGTCCACTATGGTGACTTCCCTTGTGACAGACTAGACTAAGAAGCTTGTACTTTCGTCGGTCCAGTAAACCTCCAAGTGGAAGCTGTTCAGGGAATGCCACCTTGGCAGAATTCTTCATTGTCGTTGATCTGGAGTCGAAGATTGACCTCGACAGATGAATCGCCATGACTTTTGGGAATTTGGTAATACGGACATGTTTCGCGATTTTTCGCTTTGGAGCAAATCTCGAATCTGGTAGTTCAACATCGAGAAGCTCCGCTTCCGGGTTTGTCTCTATAGCAGCCCTTAGTTTGTCGATTGATATTTGAGTCTTCTCCTTGAATTTTTGAGAATTCGATTGAGAACATTCTTGTTCGAAGGTTTCCAAGGCATGTAATAATCTACACTTCTCGCATTTGAAGTCCTCAATATATTCCGTTTTAAACATTCCATCAAAGCATGCATTTAATGTGGTAGATGTGGCCTGAGGAACAGTTAATGTAAGAGAGCAGAATGTAGTCTGTGTAGGCCTTGGTTTGAAACCACAGGTTAAACATTCAATTTGTGACTCAGAACCACCTTCGAAAGGGAACCCATCTTCCTTATCAACTTCACTATTAAACTCTCCGCCTTGTTGGGGCGATCGTGACAAAGTTGAGCTTGCCTCTTCTGAGTTATGAGAAGAATCTGATGGCGCTTTTGTCGCAGGAGAGCTGGTCTCGGGTGGAGCGCTCTCATTCAAACTAAGCTGGCCCAACTCTCCGTTTACAGTTCCCTCTTTTGAAGTGCCCAATTCTGCAGTGGCAGCCTCCAAGTCCCTTGCATGGTTTCTCGCCCTGTGACCTGCATGATACTCATCGTTTAATCTTTCGGCCACTACTTGCAAAAACTCCTGCGCGTCCTGTTGTTGCCGGCTAATCCTCTGCTTAAAAGCAGCTTCCAGTGCAGTTACAAACGGCCCAGCAGATATGGTTTTCTTGTATAAAGGTCTTTCGTTCAATGCGTCCAGAATATCTTTCAGTCCTGTAGTAACTAAGCCTTTCTGTAGACCTTCGATTTTCCATGCTGGCAAACCCTGCCGCGCCGGGTCCTCCACAATTCGACTGTATACCTCTGAATTGTCCAAGTCCCTTCTATGCGTTTCCCGAATCAGATATATGCGTAGGTCGCCCAAGCCCGCAAGGGCCTGGAGTACTGAATTTATAAAACAATCATTGGCAGTATTGACCAAGCCTACCACTCCTTTCTTCCTCGTATTAGATGACGAGTTTTGTTCGTCCATTAGGAAGGTTGGCGCAAATACATAGACGAGTGTAATTGCAGCTAGAGAGGCGCCCGCGGCATATGTTAAAGTTGTGAATTGTTTATCTGGCATACTTTCGTCAAACTAAAGATCGTCGGGAATTTCGGGGGGAGGTCGGATAAGATGGTGGACGAGTTGAATCAAAGATGAGGTTGAGGAGAAGAGGTGATGAGGAAAGAGGTAATGTTGAAAGGCTAAGGAAGAAGTTTCAATAATCACTGTTCCATCACAAAACACACCTTCGAATTAAACCGTTTGGGCGACTTCTTTCTGTGTCCAAGAAAATAAGGAGTTGAGGCCTATAAGTTCTGTGAAGTGAGATCAAGTCCCCGCAGCCAGAGTTATTCCGATCTTAGTAAAGACAATGGATTGTGTGTCAACTCCTTGAAATCCCTCCTCCGCAGACAGTACAAAATGCCCGATTGTCATGAATGATCTGAGGAAAATACTTTGTGAAACGAAGGTATTCCGAAATCTCTTATCAATATCAACCGAACCAAATATTGGCAATACAGACTTCATTTTGTTGTTACCCCAGTCTTTGTTCATGCCGATATTCCGACGCTAGTGGAGGGGTGAATGAATTAAACTGAGGTGTCAAGTAAGCAAACCCAAACATTTTTGGCGATTTGAACTCTTGACGATAATTTGGAGGTCTCCTCAACTCATTGTCTTTCAATGGCTTCGTTATTACAATCGCGAGTACCTTCATGCCTAGCATGCCTACGCCGGACAACTAGCAGTTTCGGCGATGGACTGCTGTTCTCAGGCAGCCAGCAGGTCCGGGGGAAGAAGAAGCTTGCGAAAGAAAAGGATCATAATGTTACAATTCAGTTACTGAAACCTGTCATAGGAATTGGCAGAAAGGGCAAGTTTGCATGCACCTGAAAGCCATGAAAAACTCCGGTGGCTAATTGTGGTATAGGAAGAATTGTTCAAGTTCCTCCCGGATTGATGCGAAATAAACTGTATGGCAGAGGATTTGCTGTATATGTGACACCTACAGAATCTGAACAAGTTGGTTCGAGGAAAAATGTCTCTCTCCCTGATAGTACTTTTGGAAAGCGCAAAACCGCCAGAATAGAGCCAGTGCAAGATCAGAAGAAGGCATTAAAATTCCTCAGCGGAGAGCGTCGACTGAATATCAAGAAAGTGGTCGAGCTTGAATTGCTGAGCGTACGTCTACCTTCAATTTTTCCACAAATTAAAAGACAAGAAATGCTGACTGATTGTGAATAGCCCGAACGCTCCACAGCTATCTTATCCGATTTGGTACCACCTTATATAGACTTCTTCGAGACTGCCATTACTGTTGCTCCTCTACCGGTAAAGAAGGTCTCCCCATCCCTAGCGTCATCTTCTTCAATATCCGCTGCAGCTTCAAAGAATAGTACAGGGAAACCAGAGAAGGTACCCATCTATGGATCGGTATCAACTGCGGATATAGCCGCAAAGATGAAGACCATCTTAGGTCAGGACTCGGAAGGAAAGCGGGTTGTATTTGGACCGGAAGATATCAAATTCGTTCAGGAGACGGAAGAGAAAGACCGTGTCAAACATTTGGGTATTTATGAGTTTGACATACACCTCAGGGGAGCTCCTGAGGCTCTTCGAAGGTCGATCAAAATCAATGCTCAAGATTAGAGTTTGAGGATGAATCAAAAAGACATTGATGAGGACTTGAGTGATACCTTGATGTAATAACATACATTTCTCAAATGGAGAAGAGAATACACATGCATCATTGGAATCGATTAACTTGTTGAGAAATTGTAAATATCACCTAAATGCACCGATTTTTGTCATTCATTCATAAATCAAAGGGGGTAGAGGCCATTGGGGAGGCAGAATTGCTTCGCGTAAGAAGTCCAGCCGCAAACATTCGATGTGCAGTCGTAGAAAGGAGTTCATTGGTCGTAAAACGTCGGTTCATTCATCAATTTATTCTATACATACAGCATCTACTCGTCTTACCTTACTCCTTTCTCCTGATGAATCTGCGACTTGCTTCTGAACATGCTGATTTTACTCTGTAGACCTTCGAGCATCGCGACACCTTACCACCTCTCCAGCTTTCTGCTATGACCGGAATAAAGTTCTCGCTTCCTCTGGCTGCATGCCCAGGATAGCGAATAATAAGCCCGAGGGGACGAAGTTCAAACAAAGACGAAGCATGATGAATCGGAGGATCTCGCCGTAGTTTCTTCGGTAATGCTACATTGGTGAGTATTGCCATGGCTATGAGGTCAATTTCGCCGGAACCCCACTTGTAAACACTTCATCGATTTTACTTTAAAAGTATGGAAGTCACCTACCGAGTACCCCCCCTCCCCTCCCTCCACCCCTTCACGACTGCCAGCTTGAATCGTACACATTGGATCTGCCTCCCGCCGCTTATCTACTCGTATACTTAACTTTGACCCATCGAAAAGTCAAAGATTCAGAATTCATTGGAAAGAAAGAAGTGAAAAAGGTACGTCACATTCACTGAGCTTCAACTCGGGGTTCCATATCTTTTTGATTCAAGACCAATGAATGCCAACAAATTGATATGTTGAGGATTCCATTTGGAAACAGCCCCCCACCATTAGCGTCATTTACCAAGTGACGGTATCGGTCCTGAAAATCCAAAATACTCCACCCCTCTCTATGACCTTCTACTAAAGAAAACCTTTTCCATCTGGTTCAACGATTTTGTTCATTTATTGATTCTTTTTTTCTCCAAATCTCAGATACCCCTTTTTTGCAAATTACAAACTACAAACCTCAAACTTCAACTACACATTCACATTCACAATCGAAAATATGGGTTGCACAGACGTTCTCAGCCGAAAGTCCGGAGTCATCGTTGGTGATGATGTCCTCAAGCTTTTCAACTACGCTCAAGAGCACAACTTTGCCATTCCAGCCATTGTACGTTACGACACAGTTGGAAGAATGTGTGTGCAGACATCAACTAACCGTGGCAGAACGTTACCTCTTCCTCAACTGTCGTAGCATCCCTCGAAGCTGCTCGCGATGCCAAGTCCCCAATTATTCTCCAAATGTCCCAAGGAGGTGCCGCTTACTTCGCCGGAAAGGTTAGAGAGGATTCTTACTCCATCAGAACTTACGGTATCTAATCATCTTACAGGGTGTTTCCAACGGTAACCAAGAGGCTTCCATCGCTGGTGGTATCGCCGGTGCTCACTACATCCGTGCTCTCGCACCAGCATACGGTATCCCAGTTGTCCTCCACACTGATCACTGCGCCAAGAAGCTCTTGCCATGGTTGGATGGTCTTCTCGACGCCGATGAGAAATACTTCAAGGAGCACGGCGAGCCTTTGTTCTCCTCCCACATGATCGATTTGAGCGAGGAGGAGGTTGACTACAACATCAAGACCACTGCTGAATACTTGAAGAGAGCTGCACCAATGAAGCAATGGCTCGAGATGGTACGTCGAGCAATTTGCGCGGGTTGAGATGGCATCTGCTAATTCATTTTATAGGAGATCGGTATTACCGGTGGTGAAGAGGACGGTGTCGACAACGAGGATGTTGACAACAACTCCCTTTACACTCAACCAGAGGATATCCTTGCCATCTACCAAGCTCTTTCCCCAATCTCCCCATACTTCTCGATCGCCGCTGGTTTCGGTAACGTTCACGGTGTTTACAAGCCAGGTAACGTCAAGCTCCGCCCAGAGCTCCTCGGCAAGCACCAAGCCCATGTCAAGCAAGCTATTGGAGCTAAGGAGGACAAGCCAGTGTTCTTGGTCTTCCACGGTGGATCTGGATCTTCCAAGCAAGAGTTCTTGGATGCCATCTCATACGGTGTTGTCAAGGTCAACCTTGATACCGATATGCAATTCGCTTACCTCACTGGTATCCGTGACTACGTTCTTAAGAACAAGGACTACCTCATGACCCCAGTTGGTAACCCAGATGGACCAGATAAGCCAAACAAGAAGAAGTTCGAGTAAGCATTCTTCATTCCCTAATTTCTTGACAATAATGTATACTAATACTCTGATAGTCCCCGTGTTTGGGTTCGTGAGGGAGAGAAAACCATGTCCCAACGTCTTGCCGAGGGTCTCAAGGATTTCAACACTGCAGGACAGCTATAAATTTATAATGACTAGCGAATATTCAGATTGCGTTTCAAAAATTTACACGGTTTAGGACATTGTTATGAAATACATAACGAAGTGCGGAGAAATGGTGGTTGGGGTGGTGGAGTTTTGGTCAAACCTATAAATGCAACGAATTGCCATGAGAAAACTTTTTACCATGATGAATAATCTCGATTGTTTATATTGCATGTGAAGTGCGGTGCTATTATGAATCTTTTCTCAAGATGACATGTATGATTTTTTATAAAAAGAGAATAACAAGAACAAATAGCCGGATCCTTCATCTTGATTAAGCGCTCTTATCAGTTCAATACCTACCTAGGTACCTAGTTAAATCTGCTCATCGATCCGTTTGGCCGTCAAACTCTCCCATTCAAGTTGGTTGAAGGATAAGCCACCTACGAAACGCGGCCTGTTTATTTTTTCTCAATACCTAGTAAAGTAATTAATACGAGTTAAGGGTTGTAGGTAGGAGACATGATTTTCGAAGGTGGTTGTGTGTGATCACCCCGTTAAGTTTGAATTTCTAATATGACGAAAAAGGTTAAAAGAGATTCACAGATGGTTGGTCGTCTGAGCCAATCATATAATATCCGGAGCAGGAGATGATTCGTGGCAGGAAGTAAAAGAAATGGAGACGTGAGTATTAAGAAAGACGATAGTTTGCGTCGTAGATTCAAAGGTAATTTATGATTGATTGGGTTTGCTTGAGCTCTCCACTTGATATGTACCTTGGGTATGGGTGGGACGGATAGCGAGATTGGACGGATGTTGATGATATTGAAGATGTTGATGATATTGAACATGTTGACGATATTGAAGATGTTGATGATATTGAACATGTTGATGATATTGAACATGTTGACGATATCGATGAAATGTAGCTAGTACTTATTGATAAATAGACGCTTCAAGATTGTATTCGCAGATAGACCTGCACCTACCTGACTCCTTGGGTAGCAACAGTTCGGATGACCGTTTCTCATGAGGATAGAGAGAGGAGAGAGTAGCATGCTTGCTTATGCTGCTCATTCTCATCCTTCTTTTCCCATCTGCAGGTACAATCAATCCAAATCACAAGTCTCATCTACGGAACTTGATCTGGCCGTGAATTCCTTCTTCCTTCTTCCTTCTTCCTACCATCCCCATCACGGAAGAAAAACGGGCAGTGCTGTTGTAGATGACGTTCTCCACAAGCGAACGGGACAAAATATCAATTCGAGGGGCAAATGCCAAGCTTTTATAAAATCCCCTGTCAAGTAAAAGAACTCCTTACAAGTTACCAAATACCCAATACCCTTGGAAAGATCCCATCCATCCATACATCCATCCATACATCCATCCATACATCCATCCATACATCCATAGTATTACATACCAGGTATTCGTCTCCTCATCCCCCATCACGAACCTCGTTGGTACTAATATCACAAGGACAATCCTTCCTTTTCCTTCTTCCTCTCAAAATATTCTTGTTTCTTGTCATTCTTCTCTTCTACAATTGTTATTCGTTGAATACCTTTGCTTTTCCATACACATTAATCGTCCATTTTAAGGCGCTATTCTTCCAACAAATCCTCATATTCCACAACTGAATCAGTGCAACTCAAATTCCTCCACAAAAACTCCAGATTTCCATACCTCCAAATCAATAATTCCCTCCACAAACAACAAAATATACAATCAAAGATGTCTTCAAACGAAGCTGAAGGAGCTGGCGTATCTGCGCAAAATAAAGGGTCTTGGAGTGCTTTTTTAAAATCCATCGCTTCGTTCAATGGAGATTTATCATCGTTGACAGCTCCACCATTCATTCTGTCGTCGACATCATTGACTGAGTTCTCTTCATATTGGGCAGAACATCCCAATATATTCGTCGCACCTGCTGCAGAGAAGGATCCTCAGAAACGAGCACTTTTGGTCTTGAAGTGGTTCTTGAGCACATTGAAACAACAATATGCCAGTCGAAGTGACAAATATGGAAATGAGAAGAAACCATTGAACCCTTTCTTGGGGGAGTTGTTCCTTGGAAAGTGGGAAGATGCTTGTGGAACTACTGAGCTTATTTCTGAGCAAGTCAGGTAATTAATATATTTCCAGATATATCTAAAGTGCCATCTCTAATATTTCCTCTAGCCATCATCCACCTGTTACCGCATACCAAATTTCCAACAAGAGACATGGCGTATACCTACAAGGATATAATGCTCAAAAGGCATCCTTCTCTCGAACCATTAACGTTAAACAAATTGGGCATGCAGTCTTCAGTATCCCCGCTTACAACGAAACCTACCTCATCACTCTTCCAAATCTTCACATTGAAGGTTTAATCTTTGGTTCCCCATTCGTCGAACTCGAAGCCAAATCATACATTACAAGTAGTTCAGGATTCACGGCCAAGATTGACTATAGTGGCAAAGGATGGTTATCTGGCAAGAAGAACAGTTTCACCGCTACACTATACCCCACTGGTAAAGAAAAGGACACCTTATATACCGTAACTGGACAATGGACCAAACAATTTGAGATCAGAGAAGGTGGAAAGAAGAGTGGTCTGATAGACTCGTATGATGCGGATGCAGTACCTACCACTCCACTCATCGTTGCACCAATTGAGGAACAAGATCCATTAGAATCGCGGCGTGCGTGGTCCAAGGTCGCAGCTGGTATCGCAGTCGGCGACATGGATACAACCGGTAATGAGAAGACCAAGATCGAAGTTTCTCAACGAGAACTTAGATTAAAGGAAAAGAATGAGGGAAGAATTTGGGAGAGAAGATATTTCACCAAGATGGATACTTGTCCCATCCTACAAACGTTGGCTCCTTGTATCCAATTAACAGCTGATGAGGATAAAACTGGTGGAATTTGGAGATTTGATGAGGCCAAAGCGGCCAGATATGTCAAATCGGAACAAGCTCTACAGCCCCAACAAGTCAATGTACAAGCACCGATTGTTTAATTACAGAATTTGATAGAGGAAGAACAATTTCAATGGGTTGAGCTATTGCGACAGATTTCGAGATATTATGAGGGGTGAATAATGGCGTAATAGGGATTGGATTGATGGTGGAATGAATGACTCGAATCGAGAATTGGTATATGTGTTGCTGTGGTTCTTTTGGATGATGCAATGAAGGGGTGATTGCTGTGCTTGTACTTCGTCATAGAATCAGGAAGGGAGGGGAGGCATACTTTTTATACTATCAAGACTAACGAATCGAGGACGTTTTACTAAGTTGATCATAGATGAGATGATAGTTCATTAGGATTAGAAATGATAGCGAAATAAATACATGAATAAACTTTTATCCTGTTGAAGGTGTTGGGTTTGGCGTTGGTGTGGGATATGGAGGGGTATGAGGGGTAGGGTGGATGCGAGGGTGAGATATGTAAGCGACGTGAATACCGAAGTCGGTGTCAATGACAATATCAGTGATAATGGATAAACCGAATTTGCTTATGACACTCATGCATCAAGGTCGGAAATCGAATCAACTTGCAATGGATTTACAATGTTTTCTCGACATGGGCTAAATTTGTTCCGGAGAGTATTTATCGAAATGATCATTCAGAGTTTCGCTAGATTACTGGGCTGGCTAATGGATGGTACTAGGTAATAGCTTCTTGGTTCTTTTCTGGGTACTGGGTATGTATGAGGTAGAGGTGGAGGTGGAGGTAAGGGTTGGTGGATAGAGGATAGGGGATGGAGGATAGAGGATAGAGGATAGAGGATAGAGGATAGAGGATAGAGGATAGAGGATAGAGTATGAGAAGAGTAGTATTTTAGTTCGTCTGATTACTAGATATATAATTATCTTTCTAGGGAAGTGATTGGGTATTTCGTGTTTCTCTATGAGATGTGTGATTTTGTTTTGATGGGTAGGTAGGTAGGTATAGATGGATGAGCAGTTAGATTCGAATTTTTATATTGATACGTATCTTGCTTGTCCTTCACTATCGTATTTAGATACTTCTTCATCTTATGATTGCTTCTTTGTTATGTTATCTGATGTGTGATAAATATGGAATGGAATCTTTTAATTGTGTAGGTAGGTGGGTGGGAATAGAAATCTAAGGAGGGGAGACGAGAATTCATATTCAGGTTCCTTTCTGTAGGTACCTAGGTAGGTACCTATTTTCTAGATCTTCGTGTATATCTTGATTTCGAAGAATCATGGGAAGAAATGGGAAATTGGTATATGAGATTAGAAGTGTAGCTATAGGAATTGGAAATGGGTGTTGAAGATTTGGTCATGATTTGATTTGTGTTTTTTACTCTTGCGACTCGGGTTTGGCCATGGGTTTTGATTTTATTCGCTTGCTGTTGTGCAGTGGTTGCTCGTGTTTTTGCTCTGCGATCTTCACTCTCTCCATCTTCACTCTTCTTATATCCATATCTTTCTTTCAACATTCTTCTTCTTTTCATCTTCTTTTCATCTTCTCTCGGCCTTTATCAGACCCAGAAATCGTAAAGAGGGAAGGGGGAGATAGTCTCAGCTAGTGTTAGTAAAGCTCTAGTATAATATTTAGAGCTCTTCCTTCTGTTGTTTCTTTCCTATTGATTTCATCTATCATGATTCGATGCCCTCAATTACGAGCCTCCTTCTTCTCATTATGCTCTAAGAACATATACATAGACTAAATACCTAGTGGTTCTCAAGAGACAGCATGAATACCTCTGTACGTGGATGTCGTGCTTTTGGGCGATAAGTGTTGAACAAGAGATTCTCACACAATGCCTAATACACAACTTCTGTATATCTAAGTAAAATACAGAACCGGAAATGACATTTTGACTATCACTAATACGTACGTCAGAAGAGACGTAGCGCCGAGAGCGATGTGCAAAACGCGGAATTGGGAGTTTGGTATTCTTTGCCCTCAGTCCTGCAGACCACCTCGGTGTTTTAAGATGCGTATTGAAGATGCTTGGAAGATTGGATCTGTAGATGGATAAAGATAAAGCGAGCAGTATCTGACGGTATGCATCAGCACAACAGGTTGTCTGCTTGGAAAGTAAAATCTTACAGAGCCATCGATCGTTACATGCTAGGTTTTGATGGATGTGGAATCTTAAAAGCTCTCGAGCTTTGTTGTTGATGGCTCATGCATGGGTTTTGAGGTGGGGGTCAGAATATGTGTAGTTATAGTATGCTCGATGCAAGTTGAAAAGTGTTTGTGAGGTAGATGGACTGTCAAACTTTTGTTCGCATAGGTATGTACCACCTTTAGCGGTCCTAGTTCTCCAATCCATCGTACACGCAGAAGTATCACTTGTGCGTCTACTATACTCACTCCCAAATAGTGTGCATGGAACTAGCCCATCACAACCAAATAACCTGCACAATCAGAAAGTATAGCAAAATTTCAAGATAATAACCATTCGTGAATAACCATCCGTTGAAAATCAACTAGCCGATCATCTCGACTATTCTCATGTCCATAAACTTACACTCAGATGACGATGCGGATCGATCCCAGGTCCCTCCCTTACCAGTTTTTTTTCCACCCAGCCAATTCCATAATCTAACCAAAACAGCTTTCTCTCGTATCGTAGAATCCACCTCGAGATCTTCCCTATCAATACTCCCATCACAACATCTCACATTTCAAGCCATCTCTCTGGCATAGGACAAACGCGATATCCAATATTCGTCCCACAACGACCCTAGAAATATTGAGTTCGAGTCTCAGATGATACGGAAACTATTGAGAATGAATCGTCAGCTGATCGTCCAGGTCGAAGTATCTCTTCCGCAGATACCCAGAATTGTTTGCGATATATTTCATTGCTATCTCCTGCAGCCTTGGTGAAAAGGAGCTGCGACGCCACAGATCGAAGGAGAAGAAGAAGTGAGATGGTGATGTAGCTAATTGGTGATCAGATCCAGAGCGGAAGTACGGCGCCTGTAGTATGGTGATGGAAGTTGCAATAATCGAAACGATCGATGGCGATCATGGGTAGATGGATATCTTGTCCTGATTTGGTTTGTATGGGTAGAGATGGGGGTCTTTGATCTAGAGATGGAATGTGGGTTTCATAGAGAATAGTGCGGTGGTTGCAACCACCACGCACTGTGAGAGATGTTTGTGGAAGAGGCATTTTTTGTGGTGTGAAAGGTTGAAATGGCAGAATTAGAATTTGTTGAAGTTTGCGACTGCTTAGAATTTGGTTCCAAGGGTTGAAGATCCTTGCCATTTGAAGTATTGGAGTTTTTAAGGGAAGACTTGCAAATTGATATGAACATGTGTTGTCATATTTCTGTCCCATGTTGAGAGTGCTGTATCTTATCACATATATAGATGTATAAAAACATGGGCTATGTGCAATGAATATAGATCTTGCCTCTTTGAATTGACGATTCTTGGACTTACGTTCCAAATCACATCGTATGAGGACCTGGAGTGATATTGCTTTTTTTCAGCAGTGGAATTTATATGGATTTTTAAACTACACTTGTACTTCAACCGTTGGTTGAAAAACTGGTGATGTTGTTAATTATTTTGGTAGCTGAGATTTGGTTCATTTTTCTAGTTCGATCTAGCTTTGTTTTTGCGGAATGAGAGAGGAAGAAACAGGATTCTGTTACCTACTCAAAGATTGTGGAATTTGTTATAGAATTCATAGAATCATTGTAAGATTATCCGCTGAGAGAAAAGGTTCAATAAGCTCTGTGTTATACACCTGCTCTCTCTCCCATTTTCTTCAGATATCTGATGTGGAAGGAAAGATGTGTTTGGACACCATTGATATGACGCTTGAGTGATCTGGTTTTGGTAGCCACTTCAGTCGATGAACTTTATAGTGTAGTCTTGCTATCTATACCCAGCGATTTGGCATCCCATTTCATACGGACCCGAATAGTGTGATCAGGGTATTCGACAGTCTGGACTGCATTGCGATAATTTGAGGTTCTAATTTGAACTTGATTGGGCGATTGAAAGTTTTCAGAGATTGAGAGGTCCTCAAGAATTAAGATGTTCGCAAATGCGTAGATGAAGGGTCTTACATTCCATGTTCTAGGCTGAATCATTGTAGATCCGAGCATAGCATACGATTCTCAACCCATTCTTTGAAAAAGCTTCCACAAAGACGATGATTCATGGTCAGTATGTATGACCAGTGATGGGTCTTGAATGGTTGACTCTAGTGACTGGATTGGTGTAGATAATGCTAGGATGAGACGGGTCGGATGAAGATAGTCAGACGAGGGTATGAGGGCTGAGGCCCAAGTATATATTATAGTACAGGTAGGTATATTGTAAAAAAACCATGTTGTACTAGAATCAGGCACTATTCATCCAGCTTCATTGTATCTATGACGTCTAAACTTTGCAGCATAGCGTGGAGCTTTTTGGAACAACGTATTCAATCCGCGAGGTCATGTGGTGAACAGGTAACGCGGTATGAATGGAGGTAGAATGATGAAGTCGAAAGGTAGGATTAGATGAAACGAAAATCCAAATGAAAACCAACCCAGCAATGTCAATCTTTGTATGTCACCAAACTATCAGCTTACACATACCCGTAAGTCGGAAAATAAATCCGGACAGCACTACCAACTTAGTACCAGAGTAAATCAGGACTTTACAGATGCAGAACTAAGATAATGAATTCCCAGGACCCTTGTCCAGAAACTGGTAGACAATTTCTGACCGCATACACTGCTAGAAAACTATCATTCTGTCATGGTCTGTCTGTCTGTCAACTCGGGACTAACTGAACTTCCCGAGGACTCTGAGGTGTACATAACAGCCGCAACGATTACGGAGTAGTCAGAGACTGTAGGATCCACTCTCAAGCCGGACCGGATCTCACTGCGGGGCTGTCACCACCCACTGCGTTCCACTCTACTGCAAATATAATGTAAGAAATTGATCTCTTCAACACAAATCATCCAAGGCCGGATGGTGTAGTTGGTTATCACATTCCCTTTACAATACGCCTCTTAGAGACGTAATGAGAACGGGAAAGGTCCTGGGATCGTGCCCCAGTCTGGTCAATATTCATTTTGCTTTTGTGGTATGTGAATGAATGAAGGGGGAATCTTTTCTTTTTCGCTTATGAACAAGATTTTTTGTGTGATCCGTGCGTGCCCACTCATTAAGAACTAGGTACTGTATGTAGTGTATTTAGCCAACCAACAATAATCAAAGTCCCCATGCTGTACACATACCCAACAATTGGTATAATCATCGCCTCCCCGATATTCTTTAAAGTTACTCACTGCTTTTTTTTCCAGGTCGAGCTAGTCGGCAATCACAAAAATCCCCGCATGCATTTCCAGTTTCTGTCGCGGATTTTCCCCCTCTGAGCGACATGATACCAGGGTCCCAAGTCATAATCGCGAGCCACAAGGAGATGGGTACACACGGGGCCTAGCGGAGAACAATATGTGCGCTGACGTGCATAAGCCCACTTATCGGTTAATAGACGCTCAGTCACTTTCCCTATCCGTTAGGTCTCGAATTTCTGTAAACATTCACATATACAATTCAACGTGTATCCGGAAAGGTCAACAAAATACCGGGACTCAAAGGGGTTAGGCTAGCGAATAGAATGATGGGCCACAGAATCTCTTTAGAGTTTGCAGGGCTGACAAAAATATATTTTCGAACAGGAATAGTGGATGTAGACTAGCTTTTGTGATACAATTTCCAGCTATCTAAAATCTCCCTTATCACTCTGATTATACTTGCATGTCTCTATTCTTATATGTTAGACCACCGAATGCTATTAGCCGGTAAGCTGTTCCGATGATGAGTAGCATACTATGGAATTTTAGTCTGGGTTAAGATGCAAAACAAGCTTGTATAACCTTCCTCAAATCGAGCCGAGGTCGATTAATCGTATATCCAGTTCATAAGGCAGTGGAATCAATATCGGAATTATACTCCAATGAGGTGGTACGATAATGAAACGCTTCTGAAAGCCATGTCTTGCTCAAAATTAGTAAAAGTTTAAGCAAATGATGTATATATTACCCCAGGACACAGTCTCCATAAACATTCGAGATGCCACTTTTTAAGCGTGAACAGAGGAGGACCATAACCACCGAAACCCCTAGGAATCAAACTAACAATCATTGCCATTAGAGACCCATTTTGTTGACTTGTTATTACGGAAGCACATGAGGCAAGGCCACAAATACCTGTATGATTAGCCATTATACATGCTGCTGAATGCTCGAAATACGAACAGTAGAAGTGAAGAGTATCAACAGCTAGCAATATTACAAATGGCATTCTCGGTGTTACCAAAGCATTATAAAATGATGTGAAGTGTAAAGCAGATAAGCCGAAATATGGTTGACAAAGTCTTCCAAATAAAGTACGCTACGCTTCCGTTGTAGATTCCATCGATCAACAAGGGCCGGTATGGTCATGTGTGATTTCTTGAAGTCAGGTTTAGCATATCTTTTACCTTGTCCCGATATATTATCCATGAATACATCTGCCGGATTACATTGCTTGGGTATAGAAACCCCCACATTCTCAAAATACTTGATTGGAGCTGCTGCTTTTGCAAAGTATATTTCTTGGTCATTCGTAGGAGTAAGAGTTATCCAAGGGCTGAAAAAGTTCCAGACGAGATTGATGTAGAATATATATAAAAGTAATATCAAGCCTGCATAAAGCATTCAGCAGGCCAATGATAGACAAGGCGGATGTGACGTCCAGTCCGGATGCAGGTTCGTCAAGTATGAGGGCTAACGGGACAGCGGCAAGTTAGGTTCCGATACTTACACGCTTTCACTGACCTCCCGGTACTACCAACTGGATGGATCACCCACAAGGGTATGAATATGGATAAGTTGAAGACAAGAAAGAAGATCATCGACATGACTTTCAATTTCAGTTCCTGTCCATATTCAAGATAGGCGTATCTCGCAGAGTGAAGAATGTTCACCGGCACTGTGATTTCAGATACTAAAACGTCGTCTTGTGGAACATAACCAGTGATCTTTTTAAACTTAGCTTGATCAGCACTGAAGTTCGGAGTACTGTATACAGCACGCATTCTCCGACATACTCGTGGCGTCACCGTTCACAAAAGTTGTGTACAAGGTGTTTTCGAGTTTCCCCACAATCAGTCGAACAAAAGAGCCAGAGAAATGTCAATAACGATCACTAGAAATTTCAAGGAATAGAAATTGTCGTGAACTGCCTTGATGACATGAAGATAGCACATCGCATTGAATGGGCTTTAATGACCAAAGAGGGCGGTAGTTGTCCGGAGGGCATAATGTGCTCTCGGCCCCCATCAGTGATGTAACACCCTGGCTTACATGTCATCGGTACGTAGGTACCCTGACTTTGGGGGCAAATATTCCAACGTTTCTAGGCTGTAATCTCACATTCTGGCGTTGGAGGACAGTACTGATACGGAATCTGATCCGCATTATTTGGACCTATAAAATCAGACAGTGTGCGGTTTAAAGCACATTGAGACTTACCAAAGGAAACCAAGATTCGAGGGATTGACACTGCTCAAAGCTACAGGAATAACTCCGGTATGACACGTATTATTTGTATGCAAAGAAGCCTTCATGGACTCTAAAAACGTATGTGTGGTGTAGAGTTGAATTGAGGCATGGCTAGACTAGACGGTCTGAGACTATACACCAATACCCGAGCTCGTAAATGGAGGAACGAGCGAACGACGATGACGAGTATACAGATGTAAAGAGTTGGAGCTAAAGCACGGAGTACAGGAACGAACATGGTAAACAGACTCGTAGGATTCGGCTGGCGAGCACGGAATACTCCTCTCTTCTTACCGTAAATTAATACAAACCCCCATGCCAATGGCGTTAAAAGTAGCATTGTGACAGTGCTTGTCGCCAGCGCTTACATGTACTTGGCTCAAATATGAGGTTCTTGAACAACGTCTTGCCCAAGTATTGCGGGACCAAATGATAAATGTACATAATGTCTTAATATTACCAAAGAAATCCAAATCCATCCAGAAGCTGATTGAGAAAAATGGCCGCTCCCCAAGAAAAACATATTCATGATATCAATGGATCATGGTTACTTGTAAGTTGGCAACGGTTTAAACACTCACATCAAAAATTGCGCGTTGGTGCTGACTAAGTATTTCTTGGCCCTTTCCAGAACAAACGCATCTCAGACTCACTTAAACATGTTCTCCGACTCCAGAATGTGAATTGGCTTCTACGGCGCGCGATATCTTTTGCAGATGTAACTATACACGCAACTCAATCAAAAGATGAAAATGGGCTGGTTACCATCATGATGGATCATGTTGCGGGCGTGGGATTTGCACTTACGACCGAGATAAGACGATTAAATTGGGATACGCGAGAACATAAAGATTGCATATGGGGCAACATACGGGTACGAAGCAGATATATTCCCACTGCAAATATAGAAGAAGGAGAGAAGTTCCTCCAAACGGGATGGTTAGAGGAGACGGTTCTGGGTGATTGCATACAAGATAAAACGGAATCCTCGACTGGTTCTTGGACAAGTGTTATAGTAATTCACTTCATTTCCCTGCTTAGTAAGGCTATTCATGACTGACTTGACCTACCGCAGGTATGGGGGTTTGAACAGATCAGAGGCGAGCGAAGATTGTCACGGCACATTCTCGTTCGAAAGGGATATGAGATTGCAACGGCCAGATTAGTCTATGACTATATAGGCCCTATACACCACGTGCAGTAAAATCTAAGATGGAGATAACACTGACGAATTTACGGTACTGGAAGTCTCGGGCAATTCTCACGGTGCTCACGGCGTATGGTCTCGGAAAGGATACGAGAAATAAGGTGCAGCCGGACCTGTCATCATGGTTTCGATATCCGACGTCAATACGATGATATTGTTCGTCATCGGAAGCAGAGTGCCGGGATTCTTGGATGATCAAAAGTATTTATTTCATTTAATGTAAAGCAGTATAGTAACTTTTTAATGATTCGCACTTTTACGACCCCATCTAACGTTTTTCAGACGGCAGTGCAATCTCAAATAATGTGACTCTTACAACCACCAAAGAGTGACGTCCAATCTTACCTATGCAGCTTACACATATCAGCATCCCATTGCGACACACAGGATCCCACGCCGCGAAGGAGGGATTCAAAACCTTGTACTTCGAAGTTCGCAAAACGTCGGGGTAAAGCCCGTTTTCTGACAAAACATCATATGTAGCTTTTCTGCCCTTCACTAGGAGTAATCTTAGCGGGGTTCTGGTTATACCTTCATGCTTCGCCATACATACCTCACTCACTCGGCCTTTTCTTATCACGAATCCAAAACCATTTATTACTGCATCAATTGATCACTTTGAGATTCTAGAATTATGGCATAATGCAAGCAGAGAAGATATGATTTTAAAGACAACCATTGCTTTATAGCAAACTTGCATAACCTATTGTTGAATTGATAAATTACAGACTTACATACACTTTGCACTCGCGTGCGTATTAATATCTAAAGCCGCACATCAGAACTGTATAGAAGGTCCATCCACCGCCGAAGAGGAAGCCTTTTAAATCCTTTGCACACGCCCTATCCTCTAAAACACCAAACACCCTATGAAAATAGATTAACCACCTAAGGACTAACATTGCCACTCTCCAAATCTCCATCCTTCTCAGAAAACTCAACACGGGTCTTCGTCCCCTTTCTAGTGATATGCGTACTCTGCGCCTTCAAAATCTCCATAACCGCCATTCCGGGGTCTTCATCATCGGCGTTGCTTGTCACATTGGTTGTTTTTCTGGCCTGAACCCTGAGATAAACCCTCTT
Organism: Botrytis galanthina; assembly: GCA_004916875.1. Taxonomy (NCBI): domain Eukaryota; kingdom Fungi; phylum Ascomycota; class Leotiomycetes; order Helotiales; family Sclerotiniaceae; genus Botrytis; species Botrytis galanthina. The sequence goes on from PQXL01000003.1 coordinate 77,055, forward strand.
GGCCCACTTCCAAGACTCTATCCCCACAAAGAATAAGAAAGACTCGACGAATACAATTCCCCATTCCCAACTGATACCCTCATGTTTGAATACCTTTCGGTTGATCACAGGGATATAAAGTGTGGGAAATACAGTTACAAATCCGGCAACGACAGCCCAGAACAAAAGTTTGTTTGCCCAGATATCGTGGATCCATTGAGTAAAGTACTTTTTGCTTCCAGGTTGCATGCGGAAGAAAGATCTTCGCATATTGATCATTTCCCAAGCGAGGAAGAGAGAAAACCAGGTTAAGCAGACGAATGTAGTTGCTCGAGCTCGGAAAACGGTATCGCATTGATCGGAATAACGATCATTGCATTCGAAACCGAGATCACCATTGCCCCAACCAAAGAGAACGAGGGAGAAAGCGGAGAGACAGAGAGCTGCCATCCAGAGGCCGTAGACTACCATGTCTATCATGATTTCCAAAGTGAATATGCCGTTCTGAGGTGGTCGATTCATGATATCTGGTGCGGCGGCCTCGAAACCAAGACCCATATCTGGCATACCTGAATTGTATTGTGTTAGTAAACGACTCTTGATATAATTTTGGTGAGATCTTACCTGATGTGATCATAATTACCCATAGAATCTCTACGGGTGCCAGTGGAAACACTGAAGTTCCCATATTATCCTTGAACGCGAGACCAATGAGAAGTGTGCAAGCTTGAGCAATATTCTGCGCCAGCAAATGTAATATGAATTTTTGAATGTTGTCAAACATTCTTCTCCCTTCTTCAACAGCATTAAGGATCGAAGCAAAATTGTCGTCTGTAAGGATGATATCCGATGCATCCTTAGCTACATCCGACCCTGCTTCACCCATTGCAATACCGACATCTGCTCTCTTCAGTGAAGGAGAATCGTTGACACCATCACCTGTCATAGCAGCAAATTTTCCTTTCCTGTGAAGAGCTTCGATCATCCTAACTTTTGTCTGTGGTGAGCAGCGTGCTATTACCAGAGGTAGCATTGGGAGAGCATCAATCTCTCCGTCGCTAAGCCTGTCGAAGTCGCTTGCTTTCATAACCATCGTGTTCATGACAGCTTGTCCTATTGCAGAAGAATCCTGAGGTAAGATTCCTACCTGTCCTGCGATAGCACGAGCTGTCTCAGGATGATCGCCAGTGAGCATGTGAACCTTGATACCAGCCTGGTGGCATTTTTGCACCGACTCCAATGATTCTACTCGTGGAGGGTCGTAAATTCCAATCAGTCCATGAAACATTAAATCTTTCTCTACGTCTGCGCGATCATGCTTAGCATTGATTCCAGTATAATGTTCCCATGGTTTACCAGCCAAAGCTAAAACGCGGAGCCCATCGGCGGCAATGGCTTCCATGTTGTTGAGAATGTCTTCGCGCATTCCTTCGTTCATTGATACGACTTCTCCGTCTCGCATCTTCATTTGTGAACATGATGAAAGAATCCGCTCGACTGCACCCTTTGTGAAAACCTGTGCGTTATCAGATTGTTCATGTTTGAAGATAACCGACATTTTCTTGACATCAGAATCGAAAGGAAATTCGGCGATTTGTTTCCATTGAGGCGTGTCTCCGGACGTCCATCGTTCCCTATTCCAGTTGAATCTAGAAGCAAAGACTTGAATTGCGATCTCCGTTGGGTCACCTCTTGCTTTCCACTCGTTATCACTTTTGTGAACATGCGCAAGATTTGCCATTGAGGCAATATTAAGGAAGGCTTGAAGATCGGTGTTGTCTTGTAGAAGATTTGAGAAGGATTCCGCTTTTGCTTCATCCTCTTCGTTGCGGGCTTGATACGGAGACTTTTCGCTGTGAAATAAATCCCCGTCTTCGGGGTTGAATGCTTCACCGGAATCACCAACCGAGTAAGTCCCCCTAGCGGGCAGCCATACTTTTTTGGCTATCATCTTGCCTTGAGTAAGAGTCCCAGTTTTATCCGAGCAAATATCTGCAAAAGTCAACCAACGAGCATTGTTACGACAAAAGAAAGAATCTTACCAGTAACGGCGCCTAGGGCTTCCAGGGCATTCATTTTGCGAACAACCACATGTTTACTGTACATTACATTAGCTCCTGCGGCCATAGTGATAGTCAAGACTACTATCAGCGAAGCCGGAATCATCGAAAGTCCTGTGGCTACAGCGTAAATGATGACTTCTTGATTATTGGAAAATCCATTCGCAGCTAACACGATAATTGCACAGATGACAGCGACGATGAACAGCCCACAAGCAAGTTGGGCCAGCTTCATTTGCAATGGTGTACCAGTATTTGTGCCAAGAAAATTGCCGATGTAATCAAACACGGTAAGAATCCCAGCCTGGGCATATCTGTGCGGCAAAGCTTTGCCATCCTCATTGCGTTTGACCTCGCGGACTTTACGCCTCTGCTGTCGAAGACTCACGGCAATTGATCCAACTTGTGATTTCATACCCACTGCAAATATAATGCCGCGTGCTCGACCTTTAGTGACAGTAGTGGAGCTAAAGGCAACATTAAGACGATCACCCGCGCTGGCATTCTCAGGAAAAATTGCATCCGAATTCTTTTCAATGGGCAGCGATTCTCCGGTCAATATCATCTCATCGGTCTCAAAGTTCATACTTTCAACTAATCTACATGCTGTCTGTTAGCATAGACCAAGGACGAAGGGGTTCTGGGCACGTACCGCATGTCTCCTGGAATTGTGTCACCAGTTTTGACCTCAACCATGTCACCAATAGTAATTGTGACGGTGGCTACCGATCGAATTCCCCCTTCTCTCACAGCATGTGCCGTAGGCGAACTCAAGGAACGTAAAGAATCCATAGTCTTCTCCGCCTTGAACTCATTGTAAAAGCCAATCACAATATTGAGAAATATAACTGCCGAGATGACACCGCCTTCAATATATGAGCCAATACCGAAACTCACGGCCATGGCCAATATTAGGACCTGTAGATAAACCTTGGTGAGTAAAGGAAAATTGACTGTATGGATAGGAGTAAACAAACCAAGATCATTGCATTGCAAATTTGATGAATAAGAATCTGTACTGGTTGAACACCAGGTCCTTCATCAAGTTCATTTTTCCCATACAGCTCAAGACGTCTTTCTGCTTCAGCTTCTGTGAGTCCATCCTCAAGGTTTGCTTCCAATTCATGTGCAACCTGCACGTACTCTAAGGCATGAGCTGGCTTAGACAAAGGCTTGTTTGATTGTCCTGAGACTTCTTCGACGACGTTAGCTCTAGCCATGTCTTATTATATGATGGAGTAATGATAGGATGTGTCGAAATGAATATGAGATCATACAGGGCAGAATTGACCTGAATAATATAAAAATATGGTTGGAAGGGCGTGGTGATATGTCTATTGAGAGAAATAACTTTCACGTTCTGGGGCATGCGTTCTTCATATATAGTAAAGATGTATCACAATTGGCAAGGATACCAACCCGTACTTATCTTTAGACTACAGTGACCAAGAGGCTAGATCTTGGTAGCCCAAGGTTAATTCTAAAGGGCCTACATAGGAGTACCCCACGACTATGGAATGCCATCATTGCAATCGGTATATCCTTATCAAATGGCACCAAACTAAGAAACAAACGGCCCCGCCACTAGAGCGTCGACAAAATGTTCTATGTCTTGGAGCCAAGCAAAAGTAGAAAGGCCAAGATGGCAAGAGTAAAAAACAAGCCGCAGTCCATTGCCATTCACTTGATAGACAATAGAAATCAGTCGAGAAAACGATACTGAGACTCTGCAATTGAACATAACCCTACATAAAATCGAGATTCGATGCGGCACTTCAAGTTGTTGACGAGTTGTAGTATTCGAGGTTGAAATAAAGTTCAACGATCTTGCAGGCGTCGCTTATTGCTGACTAATACCAGCAAGTTAAGTCTACTAAAAACTGCCTAGAATATGTTGCGATAGCACTATATCTTGGACTTACTTGGCCTACAAATCTAGTGGTCAATGTCTGGAAGAAGTTACCAATTTATGACATATTAGTACGTAGAACCAATCGGGATCTTCAAAAACACCACATGGCTTGCAGAATACCCAAAGCATGACTCTTGGCTCTCCTAACATCAACACTATAACGTGATCGGTCGCGTGACCTACTAAACTACATCGGCGTCATTGTTGATAAAGTTCAATGCCTAGAAGGGAACTAGATAACGAGAGGCAGAAATATTATCCGACAACCGGTCCTGTTCATACAATCGTTAAGTTCCTACCGGACCCCTCCTCCTTTTTCGGAATTCCTTCCCTAGAACCTAGTACCGGAATCCCATACATCTTTCTCCATTTCCCCGCTCTCTTCCCCAGAATACTACTACCCCATCTTCTTTCACCTACCATGAATTCACACAAGTGTTCTAAAAGCCCGGACCCCAGAGAAGTAGAAGCAAACAGCGTTGCCACGACGCTTGTGCTTGCATTGTCCAACCAAACTTCGTCGAATTCCAAGATTCTGACTTCTCAAGACAGTAGTAAAGTTGCTATTGCCATTAAGCTCTTCATGCTACCTAATTTCTGCTTGGAAGATCTGATGGCATGATACCAACGATCTTCGAGATTTATGGACGAAACTTCTCGAAGATTCGACTATGATTATACCTACTGCCTACTTTTGCCCTCCCTATCTGCTTGGCATTGGTTGAAGCGATACATTGAAACTACCGACATCCTCAATCCCCTTTTAGACTTTTCGTTCTGGTGTTCCCAGCTTCCTAAGTTATATATCTCTTCTACATCACTAACCCACTCCTCAGGTCCTCGGAACAATGATCTGCGTTTCGATGATAAAGATCAATCTATTATTAGTAGCATACAATCACATCTCATTCAACCGATAAGATGTTTAGCTACCTAGGTAGCATCAATCTCTTTTGACCCCTACAACTATCATCTCAATATCTACAGAGTAGTTTTCAAGAATCGACATCAACCACCCTTAACATCTCAATAGCTATTGAACTTTTGGCTGGGATCCAGAATAAAGGACCGTACAGCCATCACGCGATTGTATTTGGAAGGAAGACTTTCATCTTTTAGCTAGTATCACAACACTCGTCTTCTCGAGCTGCATGTAAATACTATTTCCATGCACCCCATCGACCCAAACATGGATAAGATCATATCACATCACCAATCATTCATTCACATCAAGTATCCAGACGTTCATCGTTCGCAATTGAAATATTCATAACCATCAATTCATGTCCATCCATCCTTCCCATCCACCCGTTGATTCATCCATTACTATCCTTCCTATATACATGCACTACTGATCTTTCACTAGTTACTTCCTCCCTTTTATTTATCTCTTCATCCTCAATCCATTCCCAGCCCCCCCCTTCCTTGCTTTCAGACATCCCCACATCCAACTCTCTAACCAATATTTCCTCCCCATATTTTCATTCTTCAAGCAATGTCCAATCAGAAATTTTGAAAGCCAGGCTAAAACCAGAACCAACCAATTCAACGAAAACGAAAAGACTTTTGAATTGTTTCGCTTTCCCGCCCATGATGCATACCAGCAGGAAAAAAAGACGCCCAGATATCAACTATGAGATGCCCTCATTTATGTAAAAAGTTGTAGTAAAAAGTTATTTTTGTAAAGAGAAAAGTTACACGAAGAGAAACAAGGTATTTATCCATGTAAACCACATGTTCTCTCTTTTATCATCTTTCTTCTTTCTTTGTCTTTCACTGTTGATATTATTAGTATAGGCTCAATTTGTAGCGAGATCAATAGGGACTGGGGTAAAATAAGGAGTACAAACCTGGATCGTAGACTAAGAAGTCATGTAAAGCATTTCCGGCTGGTACCATTGGCAAGACTGGTACCTTCTTATCGGTAACAACCTCCAAGAGTGCTGGTCCATCACTATCAATCAACCATTTCAAAGAATCTCTTACGTCATCTGGCTTAACACATCTTCTGTGTTGTACACCCATTGCATCTGCCAATTTCATGAAATCTGGGTTGACACTGTGAGTATGAGCGTATCTGTCCTGGTAGAAGATGTTTTGCCATTGAGTAACCATTCCCTGCTCTTCGTTGTTAAGGACAATGACCTTGACACCGATGTTGAATTGAGCTGCAGTGGAGAGTTCAGTAAGTGTCATGTTGAACGATGCATCTCCATCAATATCGATGACAAGAGCATCAGGTTTGGCAACCTTTGCACCGATAGCTGCTGGAAGACCGTAACCCATGGTACCGAGACCACCAGAAGTGATCATAGTTCTTGGATATCTCCATCTGAAATGTTGCGCAGTCCACATTTGATGCTGACCGACACCTGTAGCGATGATGGTCTCTTGTTTTCTATCGGCTGTCAAATTTGAGAGTTCCTCGATCAAAGTTTGTGGCTTGATAAGACCATCACGTTCAGCCTTTTCGTAGTGAGAAAGAGGGAACTTCTCCTTCCAGAATCTAATTTGGTCAAACCATTCTTTACGTTCGTCCATGGTCTTCTTGTCGACGGCTGGAAGAAGTTGAGCAAGGTTGGTAACAACATCACCCTCAACAGCCTCGGTCGCCTGAACAACCTTGTTGATGTTCTTTGGCATAATCTCAAAGTGAACAATGCCACCACGACCTTCAGCTGCTGCTGCCTTTGCTGCTGGAGCAAATTTTGGAATGCTTCCAGTTACACGATCGTCGAAACGTGCTCCAAGAGCAATAATGAGATCGGCTTCTTGCATGGAGAGGTTAGCGTATGCAGAACCGTGCATACCAAGCATATGTAAAGACTTCTCATCAAGTTCGTCAAATCCACCAAGACCTTGGAGAGTTGTTGTGACAGGGATGGATGCCTTTTCAGCAAGCTCCTTGAGTAATTTGGGGCCCTCTGGGGTAGAGATAACACCTTGACCAGCGTAAATGATTGGCTTTTTGGCGATGTTGATCAATTTTGCAACACGTTCGATTGAACTTGCAAGTTGTTTCTTTTGAACAGCCTGGGCCGCTCTCGAGGCTTGACTGGGTAAAGATGGCATAATGTGGTGGCTAGGGATAGCCTTTCGTAGAATACCAGCTGTGACATCCTTTGGTAAATCTACCAAGACTGGTCCAGGTCTTCCAGAAGTAGCGATTTCGAAAGCCTCCTTGATTCTTCTTGGGAGCTCAGCAATATTCTTAACCATAACGTTCCATTTTGTGCAAGCTCTCGAGATACCAACGATATCGGCCTCTTGGAAAGCATCACTTCCAATAGCAGTTGTAACGACTTGTCCGGTGAAAACAACCATTGGTGTTCCATCAGATAAAGCGTCCTGCATTGGAGTAATAACGTTGGTAGCACCAGGTCCAGATGTAACGAGAACAACACCAGGTTTACCACAAGCTCTGGCATACCCTTCCGCCATATGTCCAGCACCTTGTTCATGTTTTGGTAAGATGAATTCGAAATGTTTCGAGTTGTAAATCGCATCGAAAACTGGTAAAATCGCTCCTCCTGCATAACCAACTATTTCTCTATTAGCTCGATTTTTCGAGGAGCTGGAGAAAAAAACTCACAGATATGTTTGACATCTTGCCGTAACATCATTTCATGGAAGATCTCTCCACCGGTCATGCCAATAAATCTATTCCAAAATTAGAACCTTGCTGTGTCACATAGCAGAATGACAGGCATAACATACGACTCATCCATCTCCGAGTATTTTGGTCCCTGTCCTGCCAATTCCTTGCCTGAATCATTTTTCGAAGGAGTGCTATTGAAAGCTGGACTTGGACTTTCTCTAGCTTGACTATATTCACATGTCAGTCCACTGTCTTCCATCCCAAAGTGACTCACCCCTAATTTCTGAATTGGGAGTGAAACTCGAACCCGCAGAAAACATCCATAGATGCAAATAACAGAGATTCATACCTAGCAGCTTGAGGAGCAGCAGTAGCTTGCGCTCTCGTGCCCTTCTTCTCAACCATAATACCGCCCGCCGCCTTCACACGATTCGACAAGCCCCTTGCACCAGCAACATCCATCCATTTCGCATTGCTACCAATTGTGCGAATAGCACGCCTGGCGGGTATCAAACGAAGCATCTTGACTTTCTGTTCAATTTCAGGGCGGAGTTTCTGTAGATATGTTCCGATATCGAACCTCAAGAGGCAAACGAATAAAGAGAAGAAGTGAAAGTAATTACAATGGCTCAACCAAATCCGGAAGAAGAAATTGAGTAATTTCTCAATTGAATCTTGCTCAGAGGAAGAGAGGTAATTGTCGCAAAAACTCTATGAGAAAAGACGAGTTTGGAGGAAAGTTGAGAAAATATGACTTTAGAGTTGTGATTCATACCCTCCAACAATATTTATTGGAACCCTCAGTCCGCCCTTTTCCCAATTTTCTAGCGGTATCGGGGGCAAAATGTGGGGTAGCGAGTGGAAAGTTCTTTTTAGTCTTTTGGCCAATTTGATTGGATGGGGAAGTGAAGAGTGCATAAATTGTGCATAAAGAGGCACTCCAATCAACAATCGTCTTTTACTGTTTTATGATTTTTTATGATTTTCAATGTTCTAGATTGGGTGGATAAATTCAAGTGATGAGGTCAATGCATCTAAAATGAGAGCCTACTACATATAGATATTGCAACAGTTAGGTATTCCAGGTTTTGTCAACCGGTTTTTGCTTTGCTTTATAGGAGTGAGAAGTAATGAAATGTGTCAATTAATATTGGAAGTCTGCATTCACCGTGTCCAGTTCCATCCCATGAAATCAACAAGGATACCAGTCCTCAATCACAATTTAAAGTCCCCATTAACTTTCTCCCATCCTCTTACCACTCCCTCATTCTCCCCAATATCCACCATCCCAGCAACCTTCTCAGCCAACGCAACCTTCAACGTTCTTGATCTCTCTGTGCATAACTCATAGATCGTACTCAGGTTGAATGTTAAAGCGTGGAAAGAATTGTCTTCGGCAATTAGTGATTCGAGAATGGTTCTCGCCTGTTGGTTGAATTGTGAGTATGTGTGATGTAGCGGACTCCATAGCGGAAGAAGTAATAATCGTAGCATGAAAAGAATATTGGAGGGAGGGAATGATACATACCTCATCGCCACGACCCAAGTACAATAATGTGACACCAAGGTTTTGCCTCCACATAGCTTTTTCTCCTTTTCCAGCCACCGTTTCCTCGTTGGCAATGAGCTCTTCCCAAATGACAACTGCTTCCTCATATTTCCCTTCAGCAACAAAAGCAAGAGCTCTGATTGTTCCATCTATTTCACTCGCCTTGAATTCTCCTCCATTCGCCTTCCTCAGACACTCCCTAGCAGCGTCAAGGTCCCCCAAACATAACCACAGTAATGCTTTCTTAGCCCTCAGGTCCTCATCACCCTCTTCATTAACCTTCAAAGTCTTCAAATGCATCCCCGCTCCCACTAAGTCTTCCATCTCAATCAGCGCACTAGCAACTCTGATACCCAAATCCGCCAATCTGCTTTCCCATAACTCGATCTCACCATCTAAGGCATCACCAGCTGCCTTACGTTTCTTTAATTTTGTCAACATACTTCTGGCATCTCTAGCTAGGTCATAGTAGCCCATGACGCCTCTTCTCGCATCCCCTAATCCCATGCCTTGCAATCGAACTGCCAAAACTCTCAGCTCCCATCCTACCATATGAGTATCCGTTTCATCATCTCGATAATAAGCAGCATTAAGATCTTCTAGAGCTTTAACTTCTTGAGCCGCAAGTTGTGTCTGGTTACAGAGCGTAAGGCATGCTAGACGAATATAGAAGAGGTTGAAAATCTCATCATGTGATGAAGGTCCAGGATTAGATGTCAACAGCGTAGCGCTCAGAATAGCAGCAGCTCGAAAATAGCCCGCTGCCAGGAGTGATGAAAGAGTATTGACATCAGGGTTAGGTGGGAGTGACGAAGCTGGAGAAGAACGAAATGGTGGTGGAATTTCAAGAACGGGTAGAGGATGATAGATTTCTGGGCGCAAGAGATATGTGAAGTCTTTCTGAAGTGTTGAGACTGTTGATTGAAATGATGTGTTTTGTGATGGCGAGAGCGATGTGGGAGCTGTCATGAAAGTGTTGGTTGATAAATTCGAACCGGGACTCGGTGACGGAAGCCTAGGTGTTCGGCTTCTGGGCGCCGGGCCACCTGGTGAAAGTGTTCGTGTTTGTGTGGCATTAATGTAATTTGTAGGTGACAAGGGACTATTCAGAGGTGAACTATCTAAACTTAGTACTTGTTCTTATACATGGGAGTGATACGCACTCGTTGATATCTAACGGGCCTCTTGTCGGTCGCCTGGGTAAAGCTGCTATGCGATTAGCCAAGTGCTGCTTGTTTCGATCCATGATGGAGTTGTTATTCTGTGGAGATAAATTAAATATCGAAGGTGTTGAGTTACAGACACAGATGACATCTAAACAAGAGCACCTTTCATGGAGAGCCACGTGCCAAGGAGCCTCTGCCGTATTCATGAAAGTCGCGCACTCGTGTGGCTTCCAAAACAACCAAAGATAGAAGCGCCGTTATCTAACTATCCCTGGATTCCTCTACCTAGTAGGTATAACCACATCATCTCATCCGATCTAGTGACTGCAACTCTCGGAAGGTCCTCATGGTGGTGGTGGATGTTGCTTCAAACACTGGCCTGTTGCATTACGACAAAGAAGAAATCTTACCTCTCCCCGAAGAAGCTTGCCTAACATGTTTTTTCCCTCCCGACCCGGCTGATGAAGTACCTTCCATTTTGTGATCTACTTTGATGATATCAGATATGAGGGACGATGAGCGAATCAATCAACGTTTTAGGTTTATGCATTTCAATTGAGGTATGCAACCGTGCACATAGTTTGAAAGCCATTTTGCCCCTCTTTTTCCATCACCGACTTCAGAAAACGATCTCATCATCTCCCTTATTGTATTGCTATGGAATTTTTATGATTCGTTTGTCAAGTTAACTTACAGAGTATTTTTCATTCCCCTTTTCTACTACTCTAGAGGCATTGTTGCTATAACACGATCTTCCGGAAAGCTCCTCCCCTGCTATATTACCTCCGGAACCATTATGTATAGCTAGGTATGAGTATTGGAGAAGAACATATCTCGCTTCACGCAAAATGATTTTGATTTTACTGATTATTCTTCACATCTTTTAACAGGTTCTTATATTTTGTATGCACTCATTTGGCATTTCATTTTGGTCGCTGTATCTTCTCGTTGTGAAACACGTGATGAGGACTGTTTGCAGAAATGCTCCTGGGAGCTTTACACCATGGGAAACAGCCATAGATCAGCCCAGTTGATGACATAGAAAGAGCACAGTCTATTGCGGAAGCCATGTAAACTCTAGTAGACAATGGAAAAAGATTCATGTTTGATTTCCGATTCGTCCATCAGACGACACCCAGGCTTATAAAAGTTCTACCATTTCATTCCTGTGATGTTGGATTCATTCATTACATGATAGCCATCGAAAATAATATCAAAAATTGGAATAAATTCTATAAAGGGTATTGGTACCGCAAGGCTTTTTATCATCTCTAATAGTTAACTTCCATCTAAGCAACGTTTCCACCTTCAACAACGAATACCGCACTTCCGCTACCAGGCTTGCTAACCACGATTGCCGCTTCCCTCTGCTCCTTGGACAAGTCCATCTTTGAGTAATACTCCTTCTCCCAAGCCTCTTTAACTGCATCAACCTTATTCGCAGGTACCAAATGTACACTGCATCCGCCCCATCCGGCACCAGTCAATCTACTTCCATAGCTGCCTGCTTTCTTTGCTATTTCACAAAGTTCGTCTAGTTCGGGACAACTACAGTCAAAGTCTTCTCTGCAGCTAGTTTGGGTTTCGTTCATTAGGTCACCAAGCTTTCGGTTGAAGGTTTCAGTGGAATCACCACCATCGGCATTGAGATAGGATTCGGGATGTTCGAGGACTTTCATAAACTTTAGAACTCGAAGGGCTTCAGTGAAAACGTGAAGGGTTCTTTGGCGAAGCTTGAAATGTTCAGCACGGACGGGGAATGTGGAAGTGAAGCGCTCGTTCAACTCAGGAACTGTCATGTTAATGACGGATGCAATTTCTTCTCTAGTATATCCCTCTTCTTTTGTGAATGTTTTCTTTGTGATTTCAATAAGTTCCGAAAGTTGTTCTTCAAGCGGTGCAGTAGAATCTCCGAGATATTTGCTATGGAATCCGTGGAGCGAGACACCTAATGGTCCAGAGTCGGAAGGAAGGGGATCTTTAGATTTGTTGATAGCTGCGTGAAGATAGGCCGCGGCAAGACTGCATTCTACAACTCTCAAGTTGTAGCATACTGGGCCAGTGACGTGCTTATCTGCTGCAACAAATGATTGTGCGATAACGAATGTGAGCTCCGGGTTTGTTTTTGGGAAGTGAACAGGCTTTGCAGTCAAGGTTGGATTGAAAGAGACATATAATGCTGAGCCACGGATGGAGAAGACCGATGCAGATTGATCCATTCCGCCCGAGTTGACACCGACTGCTCTTTCACTGACAATTGCCAATTCTGTGAGTTGCGTCTTGTCAACGGATTGCTCGCCATTAGCAAACATAACTGCAAGAGCAGAAGCTGTAGTGAAAGCAGCAGAACTACTCAATCCACCACCAGCAGGTACGGTTCCATCCATCAAAACTTCCATACTCTTGGGTTTGAAGCCGTCTCCATGCTTCTTTCTCAATAACTCTAAAGCACCCCGGAGTCCAGACTTCAAGTAATTTGTCCACTCATGTACCTTGGAATCGATCTCCACTGCATCGAATGGTATATCAAATTCATGTGCTGGGAACTTATCTGCCAGCACATTCGAAACTCGCACCTTAAATGTTGTACTAGTCGAAGCGGATTCATCGATCTGGGTGGAAACTGCGAGTAAGGCATCTGCAGTTATGGCCATGGGTAAGACAGAGTACAAAGAGTAATCAATGTGCTCGCCGATGATGTTGACACGACCTGGAGATCGTGAAACGAACTGCGCATCGTGTCCATAGTTGCTCTTAAATTGCTTGAGAAGATTGTCCCATCTCTTGGTTTGTGCAGTCAAGGCATCTTCGGTGTAGATGTCTTTGAGAGACTTTGCGACAGGTACAATGCCAGCCATTATGAACGAAAGTTATCGAGAAGTAAGGGTGTGCGGGTAGGATAGCTGTCGGTATGAATTGCTGCGAGTTTACGAGCTTGCGAGTCTGCGACTGTGTAGGTAGTCGTAGGTAGGTAGTAAATCTGCAAGGTCAAACAAAGATAAATGCTCAAACAGGAAAAAAATCGAGTTATAGAAAAGTACAAATACAAACCATCTGTCGGATCATAGAGGGGCACGAGATCATAACATTCACCATCACATATCTAGTACCATTTAGGGCAATACCTAGGTACAAGAGGAAGGACCCCGCCAAATTCCCCGCTGTGCCCCGAAGCCTTCTCCAGACTATTGGTGCGCCTCGTTCCGTCGTCCACTATTCATTTAGAGACGGAAAAACTTACCAGATTCCACTTGCAAATGTGAATAAAAGCAAGCTTTACAGTGGAACACCAATCTGAGTGAAATTATAACCTTACTTTAAGCCGCACATTCGGCTGGAACCGAGGAGAAAAGTTTGATATGATAGTTGAGGATTATCTGGGAAAAGATGTAAAGATGTTGAGTATGGTAGAGCGAGTGAAGAAACATTTATATTGATGCGAGGAATTTATAAGGTTACGGTAACCGATGTAGTCCAACATGGCCAATCATATCTAACTGCCCTCCTGCCCAGGCGAATGTGATGAGCTGATGAAGGGGCTTGTAATTACCCGATTGTATAATAAAATATCAGTTTCCTTCATATACATTATATCAAAACCACATATCATAGATCTCCCCGTATCATGGATATCCTTCATTAAACCCATTCCATCTCGAATCTTCCCCATCCCATCTTTCCCTCCTCAAATTCTCATTCACCCCACTAACCCCCACCACTCCATTTCTCATTTCTCATTTCCCAATTCCCCAGCCAGCCAAACCATCCGAATTCCCCAGACAAATCCGACTGTACTCTCCGAACCCCCTTTTCCAATCTTTCCGTGCCTTCGTGATCTGGAGAAGAGGCAACTAACAGGAAGCAACAAAAGACTATTCGACTACTGAATTTGTATCTGTCCAATGTATTTCTTCGAATACAATCTAATCTTTAGATTCTGGAAATGCATATATTTGATTGTCAAGTCTGAGAATAGCTAGGTAGGTCGGTACTCGATCTTAATGTTCTGCCGTTTCCCAAACCATCACTCCAGCCAACGCACCACCAATATGGCATCGCCACAATGGCCTTTTCGACCAAATTGAGCGATCCTCGTAGGAGCGGATAACTTCGGCATTTATAGACGTGCAACAAAAAAATGCAAATATCATTCTATTTGGTCCTTAAGGTTGCTTTGCGTGGCGAATGGCTATTTTAGGGATTGGTTGGTTACATCCCTTGTTGAAGGGTATCTAAAGGACTGGAGATTCTTTCTCGGATGGGGAAATTCAAACGGAGTAAGTAATAATATTATTACATTTCGATCTATTTATGTTTTGAAGAAAAGTTATATATGTGAAATTTGAATTATGTTTAAGTGTCCGATCCCTAATTTCTAGGTATCCAAAAGGTACCTTGGACTCTTTCTTGATCTGTGTATGTCCATGTTGGTGAAGTAATATTTACATATACATTATGATATCCTAAATCGTCGTTCGCATGATATACATTTTTCCTTGCAGGATTCCAACCGTAATTAACCTGTCATCCCAAACGCCTATTGTATGCCCGATTGTTGAGGGTATATCATGTAGTGAAAATGAAAGCCCTGGCTCATACCTCTCCATCAAATTAATGTCTTATTTCAGTTCCTCCTGCACTGTGGCTTTTTCTCGCTTGTCTCCAATTTAAAACCAGAACTTCATCTCCACCTCCTTTAAGTCCCTTTTTCAAATACACCTGTCGAACCACATGTGTATCGACTAAATCGCTATCCAGAAACTTCCAGCTAATTTTCTGTGCCTCATTCAATTCTGGCCGTGTTGGTGACAGACTATGTTCAACA
Source organism: Botrytis galanthina (assembly GCA_004916875.1). Classification (NCBI taxonomy): domain Eukaryota; kingdom Fungi; phylum Ascomycota; class Leotiomycetes; order Helotiales; family Sclerotiniaceae; genus Botrytis; species Botrytis galanthina. The sequence goes on from PQXL01000003.1 coordinate 92,144, forward strand.
TCGAGATTCTTGTCATCCCAAGTCACTTCTGTTCTTCTCAAGTCGACAATTCCATCGATAATTGTCGAGTTACTTAAATCGCTCTTTGCCCCTCGCTCCAGAGACCCCTTGGGATATTTCGCGATGCTGAACCCATTGGTAAGGACGATATCGTTATCAAATTGCCAACGCTGTAGGAAGCATTCGTCACACACATCTGATACGAGATGCATCTTATCCATCTCATAGGGATATTTGGTCGCCGATCCTGCTTTCCAATGATGTAAAGATAATACCTTTCTTCCATTCTCATAAAATCCAGAATGATCTCCCGTGAAATCGATTTGCGAAAGTCCAGCTACTGTTGTAAGTTGAGCTTTAGAATGTTGATATATACAGTCCATCACCAGTGTATCCCCGGAAGTAAATCGCATATTATTTTTACACTCCTCATTGTTCTCATGGATGATCTTTGCCAGTGGCGTGGAGAGAAAAACGCCAGCCCCTCCAAATGCCATCAGTCCGTACATTCTCACTGCTGCCCAATTCTCGGACAATCCGCCGATGTATTGAGGCTGCGTATGGTCGTAAAGAGCAAGCTCGTGTAGTAGCCCGCGCATGGAAGGGAAGAATGTGTCGTCGTCCATAACCACAGTCCATTTTGTTTTCTTATTGCGAGCCTTGTACATCAGATCTATCAGGGAAAAATATCGTTGATTGAAAAAGTCTTCTTTCTTGACGGGTGGTATTATTGTGATATCCATGCCTGCTTTGCGGTATTCTTTCTGAAGTTGAGCCATTTCAGATTTAGATGCCAATATCTCTTCGCTTTCTTTGACTATTGCGATCAAACGAGCTCCACTGTTGGGCAGCCATCGTGCTAGGTGCATCTTTGTGTCCCGAAGACGCTTTATCGTGGTCTGCAGACCAAATATCATATGTGAAGCGTCGATTTTCCGAATTGGAGGATAAGGAACTTCAAGAGTGAGTGGGGAACAATGGTCGACGGATCTATCAATAGAAAGCTCTGCGCGCTCGAAGACTTCGGGGCTGTCGAGCAAGGATGCTTTCATCACGGTGACTGAAGGTCTTTCTCCACGATTAGGTTTCGCGATAACATCTCGCTGGGCAACTTTCAAAGGGTATGATAAGTTGTACCTTCCCAGCCACTCAAAATTTTCTGTGACATTACAATCAGATGGCGAATTGATTCCGGCCGAATCACCTGTCCAATCCTCGTCGGCCAATTCCCATCCAAACCCATCCCCAAGTATTGCTGGTGATCCAAAATATGATGTCACATTAAGCGTACCATGGCGGGCCAACAATATTAGTGCGGGAACGATTATCGAAGACGCAGCCAAAAGAATAGCCAGGCGGATGGTTTTCATGGATTTCATGGCTCGATTGACTGAGAATATGTGCAAAGAGAGCAACGAAAAACCGCAGAACGAAGGAAAACAAAATACCAAGAAACTGTGGGCAAGAAATGAATGAGAATCAAGTAAAAGCTAAGTAAAAGCTAAAATCTCCACTAAGGCGGTAGTAGATAGACTTGCAACCTTATCAACAATATATTTGGGGTGGATAAGGGAAAAAGATCTTGAGGGGCGTAGTGTTGGTGTGGTACACATGCCAACATCCCAGAATGAGAGAAATTACAAGAAATTTTCCAACCGATCTCCTATCTGTTGATATAGTTGGAGATGGTCAGTGATTTTAGTTGTTACCGACTTGTTTCCAGACAATTGGCGACGGTACCATGTGCGCCATAACACTGGAAGAAAATGCTACCGGTCGACGCGTATCAGTTGCAGTAGCACATAAACATGCCGGAACGTTTTCGACATCAACAAATCATGGTATACCGATACAGATACATTTCACTTGAAAAGATCTCGATTTGACGTGACCCTGTGAGCCTGCCTTGTTCTCATTTCACATTGGTGATACCGGTATTACCAAATTCATATGCGTACCGAGAGAGAGCTCTTTACTGGTTCGCATTGATTGAAGATCCACTGTGAAATTTCGAAATGCCTACCAACCCAGTAGATCTGGAGCTATAATCAATAAAGATCTAAGCGATACTCTAGAGTGAGCCTCCCTCCCTCCCCCTGTCTTCTTTGATGAGCCATATTATGCATAGAAGTGAGAAAGAAGGCGTGATAAATGTCAAATGGTATATTGATGGCTCTGAAATTTGATGTAAGAAGAATGAAAGAAGAGAAGGTAAGATTGTAGCGAAGAAAACGTGAAGTTGAATACGAGATGGCTAGCTAATATATACTCCGTAAAGAATATGCCGGGTGAGATCCTTCGGCTTTTAAACCTCCGAGACATCCATAAATATCAGAGAAGGAAGGGGTGAGGGGGTCTGGCCTTCTTATCTCATCAAATTGGTCTGCAACGACAAGGCTGAGAATTTAATGTGGCTAGGTAGGTAGCAAAGGTCATTATGTGTGGCGTCATCAACAAACCGAGGATGGATGCATCTTCATACAACGGGAAGGCTACCTAATTTCACTCATTGTCACACAAACTTCTTTCCTCAACACCGACACCACCTACCTTGATATTCCCTTAGAATTTTTTGTTATTTTTTTGGTCCCAGCAATGCGATAATACCCGTCCATCTACTTTCCTTAATCACTGCGATCAGTAACTATTCCCGAATGTCCACGATGGAATCAGCATATCCCAACCCCGGTTTTCAAAAAGCGCAAGAAAGAAGTGACGCAGAACACCCTGAGCAATCGAGTCATGAATCTCTGGCAGTTCCGACGACCGCTAGCAATTCTCCCGAAACTCCCATGCCCATAGTCAAAGAATCAAACGAAGCTCATGTTTTAAATCAACCTCAATCTAACAACTCTACCCAGTCCAGCGATGCACAAGAAGATAAAGTACCTTCTCCGGAGAGGGAAATACAGACCTGTTGGATATGCCAAATGGATGATACTGACGACGGGCCTCAAGCTTCACCGTGGCGATCACCGTGTCCTTGTTCTTTGCGAGCACACGAATCGTGTTTAATGGAATGGATTGCAGTATCTGCAGACAAGGAAATGGCACCCAAGATTGTCTGTCCAGTCTGCAAGTATCAACTCAAAATAGACCAGCCTAAAGATTATCTCGTCTTGACGGTCGATAAAATGCGACGTATGGTGGAGACAATGGTGCTTCCCACGGCCGCCGGCGCATTATTCAGTTGCTTTTACTCTGGATCTCTTCTGTTTGGCGTTAACAGCCTGGCGTTGGTATTCGGCGCAGATGAAGCCCGCGAGATGATTTTGACGCATTACGACGACTTTATAGATCGTCCTGTTCTTGGTGGTAGCATACACTTACCCATGAGACAAATGTTAACCAAATATTTATTTCCATTTCTCGGAGGCGGGTTCATGGCTGTACCAAGTTGGAGAGCAACAATAGGGCTACCATTAATCGCACCAACCCTCTTATTATCACGGACAAGAATTGCGGATTCAGTTTTCAGTATAGTACCTGTTACTGTAGGTTGAGAATTCCTAGTTGCACCGAATCGGCAAAGTATGATTGAAGTCTCCGTTTGCTAACATGGCTCAAGTATTTTCTCTTTAGCCCCGACAGCAAGAGCATCACCTCCTGGCCTCCGTCCCCGGGTCGCGCGTTCGTACTTGTTCCCTATGTTAGACTGGCATACAATACCCTTTATCGTCACATGTTTTCCGACTTGGAAAAGAAGTGGGATTTGGCTGTTCAGCGCAAACCACGGGAAGGCGAAACTGCAGAACAGATCGCTGCGGAACAACGCAGGGGAGGAGAAGGCGATGGATTCTTAGCATTGGAAATGGAAATGGAGATCATTGATGAAGTAATGGATGAAGACGGAAATTTGGTTCCTCAAGATGGCGCACCTCTGGGTGATCGCAATCAGAATCAAGGTGGCGGACAAGGCGAAAATGGCAATCAAAACAATATGGGGGTCCGTCGAAATATTAGTACACACAGCTTGTCATTCCAGTTTATGGGCGCAGTGCTATTTCCTGCGATATCAAGCATAATGGGCGATGCACTCAAATACGCATTGCCATCTTTATGGGTGAAGGCGAGATGGGGAGGAAAGCCAGGGTTATTACAACAGAAATGGGCCAGAAGTCTGGTGGGAGGATGCCTATTCGTAGTTTTGAAAGACGTGGTCGTGTTGTACTGTAAGTGGAAGAAAGCCAGGAATTTTGGGAAGAAAAAAGTCTTAGAATATGGAGGGAAAGGGAAAAGAAAGCCTGCGTGAAAGTCAGGGGAGAGTAGTGCATGGACATGGTATTAATTGAGCATAGTGGGAGGTGCATTCCAATCGAGGATGGAACATTGTGGATAAGAAAAGCCTGGTCTCCTCGCAGAAGAACGCATTGAGGCTGTTCAAAGTGTAATTCTATGACAATTGGAAATACTTCCAACAAATGGATATGGTTGAATGCCAAACATAAACGGAGGCACTATTAAATCCACATCATAACATATACCCATGCCTTCTAATTCGCCATTTCTACTACTAGCAAAACTGGGAGTTATCAAGTATATGCATTCTGGGGGGCTTTATTTCCCAGACGGTTGTATCACCTGCTTAAGCAATAGCATTAATCCTCGTAATTCACTGGATTCTCAATTAGAGATCCTCTATTCCCAAATTCCCTGTCTGCGTCCCTAATATATCTCAATATCCGTCCATCACCTCATGCGCCTCAAGTAACCGAAGATAAACGCCTAAAACTCATCAACATGAATTCCACGACATCACCTGAATCCCAAAGCAGTCATCAGGAAGAGAAGAAAGAAGAGAAGACATACCAGCAACGTTCCATCTCACATCCGCTTCCTCAAACCCCTTCCTCACGAGAACCACAATATCGTGGGAAGATGGATCTTTAGATCTTATTTGCTCAACACACATACGGTAGCCGAAAAACAAGGCCCACAAGGACATGTTTTTGGGATCGCGTCCTAGGAGAGAACGGGGAGTTGACGTGTTTTCGATGATTCGGTGGGTTATGCGTTGGAGAAGTTGGGCTTTACGTTCAGCGCGGTGCTGGTCGAGAGGGGATGGAGGATTTGATGGATGCGGGGAGAGAGATGATGTGTGTAGGGCTAAAAGGGTGCTGAGTGGAGAGTTAGTCGGATATTTATGGCTAGGCAGTGGGAAAGAATGGAATGAGAGATGAAAATCATACCTGTAGATAAATGCAATGCGATCGCAATCTGGATTTTCCACATTCACCGAAGCCTCAAGCATGGAGGTTACTGTCCTATCTAATTGCATCCATAACTCATCATCGTGAGATGAATCACCAGACACATGATTGAGCACTTGTCCCAGTAATCTAGCAGCTTGGCATAGCAGAGCGAATTTACTCATGTGGCTTGTGGTTGGAGAGGATAACGTAGAGTAACTGGAGGAATTGATGATCTGGTAGAAGGGTCAGAAGTAAGTTATGGTAGTTGGTGACTGTGATTGAGAATAGATAACTTACACCTTTGTTCCATGCTTCGTCGTCGCATGGTAACGTATCATCTAGGTTTGGATCTGAGGTTGCGAAAGGTCTCCCTGGTGATCCTATACTGACGAAACTGTGATGATGGTTAGTTCTGATTAGAAAGGAGTTCGAAGCATAGGAATGGACTTGTGAATTCTGAGAACGAAATCATGGGAGAGGGGATCACTAACCGATCCAGAATCACAATAGCCCACCAAACTCTTCTTCTGAAGCATTGGAATGTCAGTAATGATCTACTAAAAGAATCATATGGAGTAACGTGAAGAGATGAATGTGGATATAATAGGCAGATCTAGGATTTGAATAAGATGAGATGCTCAAGCAAAGTTGAACGTTGTAGAATGCAAAGCATGATGAATGAGCAAATAATACTAACCTCTCCTCCACCTCCAACATTGTAAGAACTCTTCTTACATTTAGCCGCTTATTACAATTTATCCCCAGAGCATATGCATACCGCGCACATGCTCCAATCGAAAGATACGCAGCAGGATAAATACCATGGCCCATCTCATACAATGCGATGAGGATTTCTGCTTGGAGAATGGGAAGAGAGGGAACATTGGAGGTTTCTACTTCAAGACAATAATGTTTTATGGCTTGATATAATGAAGTTTGAGGATTCCGTGGATTTGTGGGAGGTAATGTGATGATTAGCTTTACGGCGAGGAGAAGGAGAATGGTTTCTGGACGGTTAGGAATGGTCGATTGAGAGGGTAGATGATAGCTGTAGAAACGGTGCTTAGAGACAAATGGCATCCATGTGTGATCCTGGGCGAAGAACTTGGTAGCACACAGGTGGATAAAAATGATGTCTCCTAGGAGATGAAGAATATGTGCTGGGATAAAACTACTAGGCTGGGGTATGTCAATTTGTCCTTGCTGTAAGATGTATGGATCCAGAAACAACATTGCTGAAAAATTGATCGATTGAGTATCAAGACGATCATCGTTCACTGGTACCTGAATATTATGCCATGGTTGCGTACAGGTTAAGGTAGATGTGGGTACAGCATCGCGGGTCTGTTCTGGCGTAGAGTATTCGCATATGAGATCTCTCCTGAAATACTACTGTTAGCCGCAAAAAAGAATACTCGGAAAACAGATACATTGACATACCTCAAGCATCCCGAACATCGTGGAAGTAATCTATCACATTTCTTCTTCCGTATCCTGCATGAGATGCATACTTGCTCCGACGTTGGTGTTTGGTCGGCGCTCGACCCATCACTGGGTGTTTGCATGGTGGGGAGGATATTCCAAGAAGAATTATTGTCCTACAATAATTTCGGGGTACATTGAGAGTGAATGGAGAAAACAATGTTTCGATGACCCAAGACGATGCGAAGGGGAGTGAATTGTGGAGTGGGTGCGCCGCCATCATTGATCCATGGATACTTTTGGTGAAGGGGCGTTCGGCTGGCGGCGCACGAGCGCCGCTGATAAGGCGCCGCTTATCCATGCCATCCTAGCGAACCCAATCAGCAAGAGCGAGCGAGACTCAGGGGTTCCATCGTGTAAATGTAACTGTAAAACTTAAATATAAGTGTAGAGCTATGGATCATGTATTTTCTCTAATCTCATCATCAGTGCCTTCCCTCTTTCCTTTTCTCCGTTCAACCATAATTTCACATCCTATACACTTTTCACCATGAACCGTTACGCTGCATCTCACATCAATCCCCAGGGCCCCGGAGATTCTCGGCCAACTGCACTTCAGATTATCCAAGACGAATCGTTGATCGGTAAACTCGCTGGAAAAGTAATCGTCCTCACTGGTTCAGCCTCCGGCATTGGTCTCGAAACGGCGAGAGCTTTGTCTGCCACAGGCGCTACTTTATTCCTCACTGTCCGTGACATAAAGAAGGCTGAAACTTCTCTTGATGGAATTTTAGAGCCCGGTCGCGTTACACTTGTAGAGATGGACAATGCTTCTTTTGTCAGTATCAAAACTGCTGCAGCGGTCATCCTCGAGAAATCGGGTAATCGGCTCAATATACTTATTAACAACGCTGGTGTTATGGGCATTAAAGATCTCCAACTCACCGAAGACGGGCACGAAATCACCTTCGCCACCAATCATCTCAGTCACTTTCTTCTATTCCAACTACTGAAACCTGCCTTACTCCTTAGCTCCAGTCCGAATTTTCATTCCCGCGTGGTAAATGTTTCCTCTGCCAGCCACCGAATATGCGATCTTCCTAACAGCGACAACTATGACTTTCAAAAGGGAGGTTATAATTACGGAACTGCGTACGCAAATTCGAAACTCGTAAATATATACATGGCCAACGAAATAGATCGTCGCTATGGTCAACAGGCATTACATGCAACAAGTCTCCACCCTGGTCCTATCGACACGAATATCGACAGGCACTTGGGCAGGGAATGGACGGCTCAAGTTATGAGCAATGAGAAAGTTCGTAAAGTGCTGAAAAGTGCTGAGCAAGGAGCTGCAACAACTGTTATTGCGGCGGTTGGGAAGGAGTGGGAGGGAAAGGGGGGGAAGTATCTGGAGAATTGTGGTGAAGCGGAACGGGGAAAGGATGACTACCAGATTTTTGGAAATGGATGGGTGAAGCAAACATATCATCCAGAAGACGAAGGAAGATTGTGGAGGGATTCATTGAAGATTGTCGGGTTCGAGGACGATATGTGAGGAGTAAATGGTGCAGGGTTATTGTAATCTAGTCATGTACATTAGTAAAATGGATGTTGTTGTTGAAGATATCACTTCAATCCAGCCAAATAGATCCAAATTTATATACCATCAACATAAAACAAGAAACTTGTTGTGAAAAAATTACATTGATTCAGATCAACTGATTCTAGTAATACTAGGGCTAATTACACTTAGATTCCCAGAAGCCATTTCCTTGGGCTCGTAGACATTGATAGTAGACATCAAAAATTATTCGTATAACCAGATGTAGAACAATGCTTCTGTCGCAGAGATCGCTTTCAGAAATTGGCATTTGTCTGCCCCCCTTTTTCGTAACTATTCCTATGCCAATTCGTTGTCCAAAATCATCTCGCACTCTAGTCCTACACGAATATATTCTTTTGAAGAAGCTGAAGAGGAGGCGACCGAAGCAACAGGATGTCCCCTAGCTGCCGCCTCTGCAGCCTTAGCTGCTTTTGCCGCCTTTGCCGCGTCTGCGTTTCTCTTCCTTTGAATCTTAATAGCTTCCTGTATCTTAGCCTTCAACTCCAAATTCTCCTTCGACTTTGTCTCAAGCACCGTCTCGATGAACTCCACACTCCAGTAGGGACAACTCTGATCAGAGGCTGAAGTGGGAAAATAAGTTTTGAATTTATAAGTCCCATTCGCCGTCTTCCTTCGCTTTCGGTTGTTTTCAGGGATGGGGGTGTGGCGGTCTCTGATGAATTGAGACATATAGTGGACAGGCGAACTATCCTCAACCCTATCCCCATTGGGCAGAGTTCTTCGCGATTTTTCCAAAAAAGTTCCAATTTGGTCGCCAGTTCTTCCCCTATCTACATTTTCGGCCTGGTCTCTGACACTTTTTGGTTGGCTCTGCAACCATATGTACTGAGCATCGTCAACTGGAACCTTAGGCCTGATGACCCCAAAACGCAATTTATTGTTATTTGATGTTCCAGCGAGCCTATAGAGATTATCAGTTCTATATGGCTCAGGTTTGAATTCAACACTGTAGTCACGTTCCTGTGCCTCAGTTGTAGCTGGGCTGGCTGCTGGTGATTGATCTGGTGTAGGTATTCCCTGGGAGGTATTCGAAAGGGACGATTGTGATGATGAATCGATAGGCATGGAGTCTCCTGTGTTAGATTCTGCAGATGGACTTGAAGAAGCGCCTGGTGACGACAGCGGTGACAACATCCTGGAATGCTTTGAGGCAGAGGGGATTGATGACATAACTGGCAGCGTATGATATGTCTCTTGGTTATTTGTAGTTGTTTGATTGTTCGAGGTGGTTATGTTATTCGTGCTTGTTTGATTGTTCGAGATGGTTATGTTATTCGTGCTTGTTTGATTGTTCGAGATGGTTACGTTATTCGTGCTTGTTTGATTGTTCGAGAGAAAGGTTTTCGGTGATTATTGCGGTGTGAAGTAGAAATTTTTGGAATTCGGATCTCGCAATGTGCGCTGCGCTAGATAACGAGCCGGTAAATGCCCAACTACCAACTATGCCAGGTTCGATTGTGTCCTAGGAATCTTGGGTAAGTCCGGCGAACCTCAGAAACAAGGATAATCACATTTTAGACGGCATTTGAGGTTTTCACTGATCATACGTAGTGAGAGAGGGAGCTTGGATAGGTCATGGTCACGAAGGACCAGATCACGAGGTGAAGTATTAAGGTGATAACATATAAAAGGTGTATTATTGATTTGCATTATACTCACGATAAGACGAAGAGGCTTTGGGTAGAACTCTTATATTGCCCATGCATACGAAATGAGCAATAATAAACTGTATTGGTAACATACGACGAACGAGTATAATTGATGGTACTCTGGATTCTCCGAAGTGCTCAAAGTCTCTTCATAGGCAATCTCGACAGCCGTTAATTTACATCATCACTATCACCATCACCATCATCATCATTGGCTTGATCGGCAAAAGGCCTGAGCTTCAAGCTGAACAAAAAGTGGCAAGCCCAACCATGCGAAGAGGACAGACTTTACATTAATGATACTGAATTTTTGTTATTATGTAACAACATGAACAGCATTGCAAATAAGATTCTATATGCGAATTTAATCCAAGAGCTTGAAACACATTCGGTAAAAACACGGGTTGGAATACCGACTTCTTGATATTATTATTTGGTATTGAATATAGAAAAGAGCGTATTCCTTTTTCTTCTTCGCCAAAATCTGGGGTATGGGGCATGCATTAGCGAAAGTGGCCTTGATGCCTTATCAAGACTGTAATGATGGTTGTTTCAAAAATAAAGCATCGGTGAATTGCATGTCTGAAATGAATAAAAGAGTAGCCTATCTCTCCAGCTACCGTGGTTATTTTATTAAACGCTGTATGAAGTACAACAGATGACGGGTGAACATCGGATAATTGTCTTGGAAAATTCAGTGATCTATTGAAAGTCCTGATCAGTGACGATCTTTAACAAGCAAACGTCTGCAATAAACTAAAAGGGCAACGAGGGCTTAGAACTATAAATCTAGTGTAAAAATAAGATAGCACATATATAAGAGGACTGCGCTCACTTTTTTAAGAACAGTTCCTTCTTCGTCTCTCAACACAATTTACTGATTTATTTTCTACCAATAATTTGATACCCAACAATAGCGTCCTAAAGAGCATTTCAGGCCCTGAAATTGATATGATAAAATATAGACATTTCATATGTACGGCAAGAGTGTCTCTAATCTCTTGATCAAATGGCCATAGAATATAACGCGACAAAATCATCCAAAACAGAGAGCGAAGCCATCAGTCATTGAGAAAATCTCTATCAATATGACAGATAGCCAACTTTAATTTGACGACAAAGTTTCGAGGGGAAAAAACCATCATCGACGAGGCAGGAGCTTCCTTTACCTTCGATCAAATAATCACCGGACGCTGGGCAATGACATCTACAAAAATACGAATAGTAGCCATCAGCCATTGCGACGACACCAAACCCTTTTTTTACTGATCAGGAAGAGGCAATGGAACTTTTAAGTCGCTAATGACAAAGGGGGACAGGGGGGGTGGCAGAGGGTGAGAAAATCACGTGTGTATATAGAGCACGCAGCCCTGCCAAGCATCTGGCATTTGTTTACACTCCTAATCAAATGCCCATGGTCTTACACAGCTGCAAATAGTGCTCAACGGTTATTCAACTGATTTAAGACGAAAAGCACGCTTGAATTACCACGGTCGACTTATAAAAACATAACATGACAAGAATTGCGAAGCTTTCCCACTAGGGCTAAGTCACATGCTCTCAAATTCATGCAAGCAATCGATACATGGCCCCATCCATTTGCGACGGGATGGTTCTCGAGTCGGAGCGGAAAAAGGTCTTCAGTTATGCGTTGACTGCAGGAGGCATGAAGACGTTGTTCCCAAGCATTGTTTCGGGTAGGAAAGCCGAACTTATGCAGTTGACCAGAGAATAAATCAGACACTTCGTCAGCTCATCGTCGATTCTTACTTGTTATGAGTGTCAATGGTTCGATGGAGTGACTGCAATAAAGTTATTGCTGTCGCAGTATGGAGTATTCATGGGTGGGTGGTACGCGACGAAGGCTTTGTTTTGATTCCATTCCGCTTTGCATGGATTACCGCCAATATCGATAACCTTGCGAGAGTGAGTGAAATCGAGTACCAGTACCTCGAGAATTCAACGCTGTGGTTGCACCATACAACTTAGCCTGTATGACGGAGCACAACGCGTCGATAAAACAATCTCTATTGCAGTAGCAGCATGCGGACACTCCACGCAGCACGAGTATTGTATGGCCAGGAATTCTCGAGGATACTTCCGTTTGCATTCTCTCCACAATCCTCATATCTTTTTCATGCCCTCGCGATTCACGAATGATCGAATACGGAAAGCAATGCAGAATTGACAGCCATCAACTAATTGATGGCCAGCCAGTGTTTGAGTGTTTGTCGGTTGGACTTATCCTTTTCATTATCGATATCAATGTTTCGTGTTTCGTGTTTCGTCGCGTTTTGATCGCGAGGAGGACCGTGAGCGGTTTCGGTTACCTGGGTTACCACTTTAAACAATCCCAGCACCCTTGACCATCATCCATCCATCCACCACACATACACGATACACCACACACCACACACCGCACCTCCATCTTTTCTGCAAGAACACTTCATCTTTCTTTCGTGGCTGCATGATATGCTTGCATCTATACCAGTCAACCATAGTACGTACTGTATTTGCGGCGCCAACGATTCGATGGCAATTTTCCACGGGTGTCCCGGTGTCCGTTACTGTGGGATGCTGCACGCTTTGGCAAGCATTGCCAAAATGGTCCGATGAGAGTCAATGTAAGATGTAAGATGCAAGTCTAGCTTGCAGCATCTCACGTTATTCCACAACCACATCAGTTTTCAGCCTAATGTGTGCGTCTCTATTGAATCTAGATTGTTAATTCTGGCAAGCCGGCTCAGGCCGGTACAGCTTAAGTTGGAAGTCCACAAATGTGCTTGGGTAGGTATCCAAAGAGCAGACTGGTGCGGATCTTGCATCCTTTGCCTGCTTCGTACCGTGTTTACGCACGTGTACTTTCGAAATTGCGGTGAAGATAATTCTTATTTCGAATCGCAGAATTGGCTACATCAGAACCTAAGATGGACACGCCAAAAACTACCCTGCATTCAAAATTCTGTAACAAATCGACCCTCAAATATTTCGAATCAATGCCTGGATACACAAATTCTTTAGCCTTTAAGATTGATATTCAAAAAAAAAATCATTTTTATGATTTTATTTTGATTGCTATCGAAATCCAAAAGAAGGCATACTTGAAAAGGTTATGATTTCAGCGATTTTAGCAGAAGAACCAGTTCAATCTTGATGTCAGAATTGCTGGGCTTGGGAGTTTACTCTCTTCAATCTACGAGAGAAGTGAATCTTTGATATGGAGGTGGTGATAGTTATATGTTCTGCATTAGAATATCTCCAAAAGGGTGCTCACAAAGAAGGTTTTGTCACTTTTGAGAAGAATCAGAAGTAGTTTTATGTGTTATGATTTCAATTAGGGTAATATTGCTAGATAATACTCGCTTCTATCTAATAGCTGCCTTTTCAAGCTCAGTCTGCTGGGCTTTCGAGGTCGAGGTTAAAGAATATTCCCATATGGGAGGGTTGGATTGCAGGCCCTCCAAACACCAAATAATCTGATGAAACTGAAGATATTGATTTCATGGAGTGGTATCCTTATAAAGTGGTCTTTATATACTCTGTATTTTGAGATTATCAATCTCGTCTTTGTACTATTTAAACCTTTTCTTACTTCTTCTGGTAAAGTTTTGAATTCTGAACACATGGTGTTTCTTGATTTGTAGAAATGGAGTTGGGCTTGCATTATTTATGACCCGTTTGTTGGATAGTGTTATGATCATGGAAACAAACAATCATATGCCTTTACTAGGACCTTCAAGAACAAAGACGGAAATAACATACATATCCTGCACGCTAAATTGCTGGTACCTCTCAATACTTCCTCTATTGGACAAGCTCATGCATGTCTGGCTTTCCAAGAGGGGGCTGTCGGAAAGATATGCTTAAGGTGAGAAACGGCTCAACTGATCAGCCTCTCCACTTTGGGAATCAGTCTTGGGGTTATTTGGAGAGAGTGAGAGCCAATAAAGCTCTCGGAAGTTTCATTATCCAGTTTTGTTGCACATCTCAACAATTTCCGTATGAACTGACCTGAGAAGAAGTGTATATTGAATCGGAGATTCAAATACGGGCTATCTCCACTGGCAGCGGCCACCTCCGTCTGAACTGTGATGGTTTCGGAGAAATGGACAGCTTTGACCTACATGTTGCATCATTGTAGAATTTTGAGTTCTCGAACATAGCTCTGGCGTGTGAGGAAAGGTTCGTGCGATAGTCTTTGCACTATTAGGGTTTCGGTTTATCGAGTATTTCGTGACCGAGTCTCGAATATGTAGGGGCTTAGATGCGCTGAGAACGTGAGATTCATGTGTGTCTACACATTTCAGACGAAATGCTTCAGGCAGGTTCGGGAAGTGTGAATACCGAATTCGAGACCGCCCAGACTGTACAGAAATTCTGGACTTCTGTTCAATGTTACCCGAGCCAGTAATGAATGTAGTTTTTGCTACTGGTTGGCAGTGTATGAGAAACCTAATTGTTTCTCCGTATGGCTGGATCCACCTTGAATATTGATCGAAAGAGCGCTCTGAGGACCTCATGAGCACTTAGAAGGATCTAAATGATGTGCAATACGCTTCATGACATTACGAACAACGACCAAACCTGGAATGGGTGGATCAATAATGATAAACTTGACTGTTCAAAACAGGTTTGCAGGCAAGCGTAGAGAGAAAGGCTGGAATTGTGTGTATGTAGTGCGTACTTATACTAGGCAGTCATATATATATATGTCTGCTATGATATTGCAACATTGAGCATATACGTCCACATACAGTGTGATATTGACACTACCGGTGCATGGAGAATAAAGTACTTCGGTATAATGGAGGATGCGCGTGGTAATAGTGTGTATTCTATCTAGGTCACAGATCAAAATCCAATAGATTTGGCGATGCTAAGCGACATTATAGTTGGGCTATCGAATTGAAGGGAACTAACTCGTGGTAAACCACAATCATTTCAAGGAATATACGCTCATTTCAAGGATTACACTGACGCGTATGGGAGTAAAATAGCTTCAATAAACATGGTATCAGGATAGAATGCCACAATATCAAAGCAAACTGAAAAACAAGAGTCTGCCAAACCAACTGATGTAGAATTGCTGCATTGAAAATGCAGATGAGTTGGTCTAGACTGTTCTCTGAAACTTGGAATCTGAAAACGGTGCAAGTAATACACATATTTCTCCGGAAACGAGTGAAAAAAATGACAGCTCTCCGAGTTTCCAGCTATACGATATCTCCCAAAATTTGAACATATTGTTCAGTTTGTCTAAATTTGACGGTGTGAATACTCATATAATTCAGAAGAATGAATCGCCCCCTCGCTTGCTAAGCGCTAAGCCCCCTCGCTCCGATTTACCAATTCGAATTTTGTGACGTACACAGCTTCGCGTCTTGTCGTAATATCTCAACATATCAATTTAAAGTTCTGGAATTCCCATCAACAACCAACCTAATGAAAGGAAACTCCGGTAACTGCCTGTTGACGGAGTATCATAGACTTGACCAATTGTATGTTGCAAAATTCGGAGGATATAGATTTGTTGCACGTCGTCAAATGTCTCAAATTGAATCGCTCATCACTCACTCCAAGAGTGTTTCTTAGCGTAACTCGTATCCTCTCCAATGGTCAGTCACTAATAAGCTTCAGAGCTAGAAGATTGCTCTAATTATATCAGGAAAGTGTAAAAGCAGTTTAGGTTTTCATGACCTCAGCCAAGAAATGCGCTCGGTCAAGTTTTGTCTTGCGTAAGTATGTCTGAACGTCAACATTTTGGATCACCTGTGACCATGGAAATAAGTATTCTGTCCTTAAAACAATATTTTCTCGGCTATGTACACCATAACCATATCCATTCACTTGTATCGAGATGATAAAACAAATTTCTTTCAAGATTCTGTCACGATAAACCCTCGAATATACCTTAGGTGTCTCCAAATTTTAACCATACAGTTGTACTCTTCACCTGGGTCATGGTTATCATGCTCGCTAAACTGTTGCCCATAACCATCAAGATACCATCCCGAAGGTCTATTCGGATTCAAGACTATTTAGACAACATCGCAGATTCTTCGATCAATCAAGCGCGTCTCAATTGGGAAATGTCAACTCTTGGTCTAAGGGAAATGTATAAAATGAAGACCCGGACTACTTGCAGATTCAAGAAGCTATTGAAGAACCAAAAGCGTAGATCCACATGATAGTAAGAAAAAAATGTTGGTTTTTGTAGATCCTTAGCACCGTTGTTGGGAATGTTCCGCTACATCTTCGAATTTCTAGAATATTGCCTGAAAAGTTGAAACCCATTGATGAAACCAAATGTAGAAGGGCTTGTATACTACCATCAAGTAAATTGTTGACGAGTTGTGGATTAAGGTTATATCACTGCCATTCATCCGGATGTGGCGTCACAGAATGACGGGCATGAACCCCAAGGAACTAGCGGATTCCCAAGAACAAGAAGTAGCTAGCTCCTAATCCAAACTTCCAGGGTTGGCTCGGTCATACGATCCAATCATATCGTTATCGCTCCTCGCTTATCAAATCTTGATCACAGTGAGAATATCATTTCTCAATACTGTTAGAAGAATGATCGACAGACGAATCCAGACTCAGATTGGTGTCGCACTGACATACGGCATTTATTAACTTTTTATGTTTATGTCTTTTGTAAAGCCGAGAGACATTCATGACATTCACGGTATCCAATTTAAGATATGCAACAAGAATGAGCAGAGTCACGTGAGGCGGCTCACTAGCTGCTTAGAGGGGCTTGGCATCCAAGCATAGTATCTTTTAGATCTTGCTCTTAGATCTTGCTCCTCAGGGCAAGATAGATTGTACTTGATTTTGAGTTCGATAAGTGTTCATCAACAAAACTTCATATTAAAATTCATTTGGTTCGTCGTAGTGCAGCTACATAGCTGATGGTCAGTCAGTGCACTAGTACCAGTCCCGCGTCATCGTCCGTCCACGCTGCGAATATCTGGTTTATAACCATCTTATCTTGCCCCTTATTCCCTAACTCTAAATGTATCGTCTTATCCCCATCATCATGTACCTGTTTTAACTTTCCTTCCACACTCCAGGGATGAAAGATCTTGATGCACCAAAAGCTCCGGTCCGATGATGTTAGTGCAAGACGGTCGGATTGGGAGTTTTAACAAGCGTCAAATATGCTACAACAACATTTGAGCACTACTTAACTGAACAATGCATCTTTCAATATAGCTAGGACTGTATACTCGTAGCAGAGCACAGATGGATGCGGGGAATTTAGCGGCTTCGCTTCACTGAGAAAGGGGGCACTGACAGCACGTGCATTTTGGGGAATGTCGACAGATCAGCAAACGCCAGTGAGTGGCCAAGTGAAACTTACGTGATAGTCCTCGCCACAAACACAATGCTCATACCTTATTGGTCAGCCACCAAAGCATCATCTGACCCTCCCGGGCGCAGAAGCGTGCACCTCGAAGAAATCAAGGCGAACGGTGGCTTGGAATGAATCACCACACACTATCGTGATCCCAGTCACCGCATATCCATGCCAAGACACTTAATCTAGGCTCATGCATGTTCTCCCGTCTCTTTCGTATGTGATGGTTATTTCCATTGTGGTTCGTGAATTTGTAGGCGGGACGGGTAAACCTGGCTCTCAAGACAAGCATTTGAGAGTGCTGCATTTTCCACTTCTGACGGTAACGCCGATGATATCGAATGTCCGTTTTAATTTCGAGTGAGCAAGATGCACTGTTAGAATCACAATGCAAGCAACAAATCTTGTTTGTCAAAGATCGCTGTACTATTCTAACTATTGGAATAGCGATGACTCCATCCGATGCATTGAATGCTGTATCGATGTACATGTACATTATACCTATTCCTCTTTCCCAACACCGTCTTATTCCTAAAACCCGACCGCTTATTTACAAGTAGTCTTTAACGTATTTTATTGCCATGGAAACTTGTCTAGCCAGACAAACATGAAAATTCCATCCTTCTACCGTCCTATGCGTTGGAATGTTCCGCCCAAAGGGTATAAAGCGAAAGTACCATATAGGTTAAAAGAAAATCCGGTAACTCCAAAGAACTCATTATGATAAAAAACAACTCCTAGTAGATCGGCATATTGCCGCCGCCATGCTTGTCCTGCCTGCCTTGAACGCCTGGTTGATTCCTGCATCAAAGACCCGAGGTCAAAATTCCAACATTTCTTCGTTTTAATCATGCAATGACCGGGTCCTGACCTTTTTAAGCAGCCCGGCCGAAAAAATAACTATACAATGAATTCCAAGATTAAGGTCAAAATAAAAAAATAAGTGAGACTTTTTTAAGGGCGAGAATTCCCAACGAATTCTGTGTACTGCGCGACTGGTCCATTCAAAACTTCCTTGGAAAAGGTGCTCCAATTTTCGAATAAGTTGAAGATGATTGAGAACCTGAAGGTGTTGGTAGTCCATCAAAATAAACATGCCCGGGGGCAAGAATATCGCGATTCTCACGACTGTTAGAATCTAAAAAGGGGTTGCCGTTACCACGTAATGACCGAGTCGAATTAGGGATTCCATTGAGAGTGCTGGTACACCCATCGTCGGAATATATAGCAGAGTCGCGAGACGAAGATGATGATCGAAATGGACTTGCGACACAAGGAGATGAGGTGGAGTACCCGGAGTCATTGGTTAAATTGCCGACGATTGGTGTTGGTGTACGACCAGATCCTTGGGAAGAGGAAGCGTAGAAACCTGGCAATTGTTGTATTCTTAATCTCAGTTCTGGGACTGTGATACGGAGATCCGGGTCCTGTTGAAAAATCATTTGTAGAATGAGATTAAGCTCGTCCGATGGGTTCAAGATAGTTTTCAGAAAGTCTGGGTTTTTGAGAAAAGCATTATATGTGGCATCATCCCATGAGGCTTGTCTCCAAGGATTTCTTCCAAAGGTGAGGTTGACTAAGATAACTCCGAGAGACCAGACATCGTTTGGGGCACATCTGTATGGCTTATATGATTGCTCTAGACACTCTGACAGTGGAACCAGTTAGTGTGTGAAGGGTGATGGATAATTGGGAAGTAGAATGAATAGTGCCTACCTGGAGACATGTAGAATGTAGATCCGCATGCGTGATCGCGAGATGTTGGCTCCTGAGTGGCCAATCCAAAGTCTGCTAGGCAAACGGTATGACCGGAATTGGCGACCAGAATGTTCTCAGGCTTGAGATCCCTATGGTATATTCCAAGGCGGTGGCAATGTTCCGTGGCATCCAAGATTTGGAGGAAGATGCTCCGGATTAGAGCATCATGACCTACATATCTACCACCTTCGGTAATATTGGAAAAGAGATCTCCTTCTTGGTAGTAGTCCAGGATAACATAGGTGCAGTCCGGGTCATCGAGAATCTTATACATCGAGACTATGTTAGGATGCGCGGAAGCACTCCAGTGCAGGGCTATCTCTCTTGATTGGTAAAGTCGTTGTCTTGCGTCCAAGGGCTGCCCGTAGGCATTTCTTTTGTTGAGCGCCTTTACGGCATACTCTTTTCCGGTGGACAGATCCTGAGCATAATATACAGTTCCGTAGGCTCCTGAGCCTAACACTCGTGACAATAATAGAGTTTCTCCAAGTATTGCACCTATCCTATGATCCTGGGGCATCGCAAATGATAGTGGTGATGGAGGTGGGGTTGGATATGTATGGTGAGATGAGAATGGTGTATGATAAGGGTTGACCTGAGATGGTGGATATTGGTGATGAGGGTTGCCTTGAAAAGCAACTTTGGTTGGTGGGAAACATGGTGGTAACTCCCTATTATAATCCAACATGGCAGAAAGTGAAGAAGGAAAAAGGAAACGACCTGGATATCAATGGGCTCCTACTCCAATGGACCAAAAATTGGGACAGATGAACAGTTGTAAAGGAAAAGGGATCCGGGGCGCAACTTCCGGTTCCAAATGGTATCTTTGCGTGATGGCTAGGTTTATATGTAATTACGCATGTCGTCTTGGGAAAGGAGGAGCTGAGCGACGACAAGTATATTGAAGAAATGAAGTGAAATCAGTGATGAGTATCTTGATGATGATAATGAGGAGGAACCGATTGTATGTATATATTCAAAATACTAGCTCATTTCTTACAATCTCGATAATTAAAAACGATTTAAACAATCTAAACTCGATTAAGTAATGATAGGTTGAGGTGCGAGCCCGAGAGAACTAAAAGCAAGGCTGTTCTAACTTCTAACACCAAAAAAAAAAGATCTGAGACACTTTCTCTTGCCTCAAAATCGCCTCGTGGGTGATCTTTCGAGGCTTATTATTTTTATGACTAGTTTGAATGCATGTACACCTCGATGTACACTTTCTAGGACATTATAATTCTGCCACTATTTTGTTTTCGACCTACAATAATAATAGGCGACCCCCCTTCTAGTAATCACACCAGTAGTCATTCTGTATATCATTGTCCAAAAATAAAGGATTATTCTGCTCAACCCATGGAATTTCTTCTTCAAGTAATATATAGAGCTAATCATTATGCCACGTACCCAGGATTATAATTATATCTAATTGTTCGATAGGGCTTCGAAGTTCCATTGGGGTACCCTCAGTCTTTGGTCATGGAACAAAACTTAGATACTCCCTTGCTCCCTTTTCCTTCCTATTCTTTCTGTCTGGGTTCTTTTTGCTGGTCATGCTGGTGAAGACTTCAATTATTCAATATTAGCATCGGCCGCAATCCCTGACGATCTCCAGTTAAAAATCGTCAATTCATGCAACATTACTGCGCCCTTGCCACGCATACGAGCCCAGCCCAGTAAAACATCACCCAATGAGTGATCTGAGCGGCATAAAGTGGAAACGACGATAGTGAGGCTGCAGCTACGGAAATGACTGATGTTTGTGGTTAAGATCGTATTGGATTGATTTGCTCATGAGGAAAAGAGAAACGCTGGGGCGTTGATATTCCTAGGTTTGTATAACTTGGAAGTTGGTGGTGATGTTTGTAAACAGAATTTTTAATTTATATAAGAACAGGACTGTGAAGCTAACACACGTTAGTCTATCTACCGTACCCACAGTGAATTGACCCCAAATTTGATACCTTAAATCGTGAATTGACCTTAAGATTCGATAGACAGGGCCTACTCATTAATGACTTGACAAATGATCCACAATAATACACATTTGTTGGCAGAATCTCACCCACACAAATTCATTGGTTCATCTAATTGACATCGATTTTGGTGGCAGACTCATACTTTTCCCCACAGCCTCTTTGCACAAGCTGCACATCTTGATCACTCATGGAATACTTCAATTATGCACAAGAATGGGTAAAGCCGGCAGTAGTGACTGGGCGAAGGAGGGCGAGATGCCAAAATAGAGGCTGGACATCTCCGAATTACCTAGTCAGAGCATGGATATCATAGCCTACCAATGAAGGTGGTCTACAGACTCATCGAAAGTTGAAATCATCGCTACTTCGTACATATTGAGCCTTTCCGATGAAAATCCGCCTTAGTCAAACGCCCCGAGACTCCATCTCAGCCAATGGTTGAGCTAGTTACTCAGTCAGCTTTCGTACAGGACCCGACATCCTTCATATGGCAGGTTGTACCTAGACTGACAGTTGCTACCAATGCTACACACAGTCACTTCCAATCAAACCCATATAATCAAGCCCTCCTATTATGATTGCACAAGATGACATAGGCTACAGCTGCCTCTTCAAAATACCTTCTCTCTTACCGCCAACACCGCCATTATTCGCCCGAGAAAACAAAATTGAAGGTTATACCTAGTGATGGTGATAATTACCAATTAGCCATCTCCTTGCAATGTCGAACAGATGGTCCTGGCAAACGACTAGCTGGGCACCGTTTAACCTTCGTCGACCCCTGAAACTCACCGCTACCCAGTGCCAATGTCCACTCCAAACTTTGGAACTCCCGAACGCAGCAAATAAATGAGTGAACTTGTCTCGAAAGCAAAATCTCCTTCATTATTAGTTTGATGTACCAATATCTCATATTGTCAACAGGTAATATTACCTGATTGACACCAGCGCCCGAACTACTAATTTCAGGCAGGAAGGATTAGGATCTGGTGTGCTTAATGTGCTTAATATGCTAGGTAAAATTCAATAGATTGAACATTCATTACTCCTCCATACAATAATATGTGGTCTGTGGTCTTTGGTTGCAAGCCGTTGTGTATCCGTAATAGCACTCTGACCACCATCTGAATCCCTTCAATAACCCATACCCCCCACAGGAAACGCTGTACAACCTTAAGGTCTTTCTAATCCCGGCTCCACGTAACGGAAATGGATGACAAGGCAGGAAAACAGGCAATCTCTCACACACACCTTTGTAGGTATGGTTACAATACATAACCTCCCAATCTAAGCAGCCATCGCCAACCATCCAGTGAATGCACGCCGACAATATAGCCGATTCGCAAGAGGTGAGAATGAAAGGAAGACGCACGTCAGATGGTGGTCAGATGTGGAGGAAATAGAAATATCTGAGTGGAAGAAGAAAATGGTGTGAAGGCGTAGATAGAATTCGCCGTCTTACTGCAGCTTTCTTCAATTCTCGAGGTTACCCTGATACTGTACCCTGACTATAGAGTACAAAGCGGAGATAATTCGCCATCGTCTTAGGTTGCAGGAATGAAAGCGATTTTCAAATGGATGCGATTGTCATGATCATGAGATGTACAGCATTGCTGATCTTGGTCTCCATCCTCAGCTATCTCAGCTATTGAAAGTCCTGTCCTGACGTTCCTGTCTACCTCGTCTCTCACAGGACCGGCCGTGTAGTCCTCCTATTCCTTCTCTTCCCAGCAGACTCAAATACTCAAATAATGACGATGTACGAAGACACCAACCGGAGTCCCGCATCCCAGCCTCATTCCTTCCCGTCAAACTTAGACACTCGGGTCCACCAAAGTTGAGATGTGACAAACCTACGACTCTACAAGACGATAACAGAATGGTTGACAATGAAGAAGCAGCCGGATGTAACTGATCGAATGATATTCATTTAATGGTGCACCATTTCAGTGACACAATTCAAGCCTAGTGAGCTCATTCTTAATCTCTACTGACACCTCTTACCATCCATAGCAGATATGAGATAAATCATAATTGGAGGTCATTGAGTCATGTACGTTAATTCGGGAATACCGATTCAAACTTTCTGGTCGGTGTGACCGTTGGATTGTGGAGGAATCAAATCCCATCATCCTCTATTGCTTACTATTACTTATCCATGGCCGAAATTCCCATTTTAGCTTAATGTCGCTACATTCTCAAGGACAAGCCAACCTTCTGTATTGAGCCAATTTTAATATGTTTAATCAAGCAAAATCAAGCAAAATCAATAATTAGCTAGCAAGTAACAAATCACTGCGCATCTCTCATCACCATTTGTCTATTATCAGAAACGCCGGCATCGTTCCTAAGCGTTACGAGATATGCACGTGTTTGGACCCCGCTCTCACTACAATCCAACGCCAACCACCCAAAATGCATTATAACCGCCATGTGTGATGTTTGAGTGCAAACCTTTAACAATTCCCATGAACTACTAAATGCACGTCATCTCCAGATCTGTACAGTGTACTATTCTCAGCACGTACCCGCACGGATTAAAGAAGTGGTCCTTCCTGGGCCCTATATCAATCGTGGGAACATATCGACCGCTTGGAAGACCTCGAGGCCGCAAAGCGAAGGCGCTAAAAGAAACATGCTTTTGTGTGCTTTCCATCTATAGTCAACTCAATATATCATCCTCAATTTCTCGAAATCTGTGGCCACAAGTGTGCAATCCATGTCGATTTTGTATCGAGTCAAGTGAATTGCCTTTTTCGTATCTGCGTCTTGTAGATTGGTACCCGTACCCACCATCATTGCTTTTTGAGGGGGTTGCTCTTTCCTCGGGCGGGTATTGACTACGAACATTAGACTCCGCCAGATATAAGTGGCACAACAAAAGGATAATTAGATTCACAGCCTAAATGACACGGCGCCTGTAGGAGGAAAGTCTCTCCAAGATAGGTCAGCCCAAAAATACATACAAACAGCATCTGCGTATTTACAGTTCATATGATTAAGATTCGCATGATTCAGATGACATAAATTTTGACACCAAGACAAAGACAACATTTCAGTTGCGATGACAGCTGCAGCTAGTGCTGTGCCGCAGGGAAGGGTTCCTCTCTGTTGTGTGTGGTTGATTATATTTAGAACTTATCGCGAAATATGTGATAAAACTTTTATATCATATGTGATCTATTCATAACTAGCAAAGGAGATGCCCAGAAGAAAACATGTTGGTGGGATGAGAATAGCTCTTGGTTCCAACCAGCGTCAGGTATCATTTCTACGACTGTGAGACAGTCTGATAAGATAGACCTTCAAGGCGCATGAGCTTGTTCTATACTTGGCTCTACATCTAGTGTTGTTGGAATTTGATTCATATAAACCCAGATCTACCATCAGTATGGAGTTTATGGTCTGAAATAGGTAAGGTGGCAATAAATCAGGCGACTAGAATAATCCCTAAAGCATAACTGAATGATCCGAGAGTATCCAGTCGAAGTTCCAACGGTTATGATGTATTTGTGGTGAATCTAATATTCTACAATTGTAAGGATGGAACATATGGTTGAATTGGCCACGGAGTGACTACCTACATGATTGACCCGCATTGGTTCTATTCCAGCGGGCTAGTGAACATGAAAATATTCTCAAATCTCGTTTTCTAGGTCTTTTGTATCAATTTCTAATCTAAGATAATATACTCCTCATTCAATCACCTCCCTAATCATCGTAACGCCAAGGATTCTAGACAATTATGGGCTTATAGTACTTTGCTACGTTCGCTACATATTTTCAGTAGTTCAGGCCGAATGTAACTAGGTGATACATTTGCCTGTCTTTTCTCGGCGAGTAAATGTTTACTGCAATCTTGGACGCTTTTTGTTTCAGACTTTTTACTCATTTGGGCTAATATTATTTTGTTTGTGTAGTCCGGGTCCCTTCACTTATGAACGCCTGCCAACTTTAGCTTGTTGCTGTTTCTACCCTTTATGGCATATTTATAAACTTTCTCGACTTCCAAGAACCATTATTCTGATTGAAAGATCTACATGATTGAGATGATATGAGATGTCGATCTTAGTTGGGTTGTCAAGCTATAGTCAAACCCAGGTCCGGTGTAGTGGACCTGGACTGCCGTAGGATTAACGGCCACATACAAGTTTGATTCCAGTGCATGGTTCTTTGTTCAGGACTGAAAGACTTGATACAAGCTCTCGATATTCGAAAGGAGTACAAGATTCACATCTCATTCATCACTTAAGATTGCTTTAATCTCTTGGCTGGATTCAAGAATTCCAAGCTTCTTGTCGTCTGAATGCAGTTCAGTCTTGTGAAAATATTGGATCACTCAAGAACGCCATGCTTTTGAATTTGTTCAAGTAATTTAGACTACCCGCGAATATCTATGGCAACAGATTTCTTGGTTGTGTCTTGGTCCAACTCAAATAATACCAATTTGATACTGCTTACTATATGCCCAAATTTCAATCCATTTCATCATATTGACATTGGCAATAATGAGTTCAACAGTAATGCGCGCCACGACCACGCTATCCTTTTGTGTCTTGCACAACACTATGACGAATAGTCTTGCTCTTCTCCTGTAGCTCTTGATCGTGATATCACAGACTTTGTATTTGCACCAATAGTTCCAACTTAGTAGGAGCTCTAATGCTACGACACCGGCGTCTTGGTCATCGTAGTTGAAAAAGACGCTAAATCTGGTTTTAGTAGACCACTTAGGTCATGCGAGGCTAGATTTGCCGGCTTCACCCACACCTAAAAAGCCGTTGTTGACGTCGGCAGTGGCTGGTGTAAAGAAATCTTGGCAACGGTTTTTTTGAGTTATAGTGAAGACTAAAATCTGGGTCAGACGCAAAACATGTAAGATCTAGGCAGTTGATGAGAATGCTTGGTCGCGTCAACAATGTAGATGGAATATTGCATCAACCTCCAATCTCTATTCTAGACATCGTACTACATATCTACCATACTTATAAAGCCCCTTCCTTTTTCTCCCTCTTTCAAGTTATCTTCATCACAATCAACTCTTCTATTTTAACCTAGAATTCTCATCTTTTTTCCACAAGATGTTCAAATTCAATTTGAATATTTCTCAGAGTTTCTTCCAGTATTGGTGAACTCGTATCACACACTTCCTACTCCTCGTCTACGCCATTCGAACGAATTTCTCCTCACTTTTTTCATTAATAGGAAGAGAGAATAAATCATACGATTCTCGATACTCTTTTAGAGATAATATGGTCTCAAAATATCGTGATATTACTGTAAATCCTTCTCCATTCCTTTCCTCCCTCTTCTCATCAACTTAAGATTTATTCAGTGTTGATGAATCAAAATCACTTTGTTCTCTTCTCTTGTAAGGATTGGAAGAACTGATCATCTCTTTGGGCTGAAGGGAGAAAGATAGGGGAGTTTGGATGCGCTGATTTCTATGAGGTTGCAATTCCTCCAGTTTTTGTCCACACAAGGTATGCCTTGTCAAAGTTCAAAAGGCCTTGAAGCTATTTAAGCCATTCTGTGTTTCTAGAGAAAGAAATGTCGGCAATGACTCCGAATAACATCCAAAAATATCAGATATGGGTTCGCGTACTTCACCGAAATGTAGGACCCGCAGTATTCCAATTATCCTAAAGATACAAAAATTGATCTAGGAGCTTGTTATTGGAATTCAAGATGTAGCAATAAGACACGGTGGTGATCAGAATTTCGTATGAGACACATCGTGTGAAAATAGAAGGGTGTGAAACTATCACACGCCATTCGACATTGCAGTCATTGCCGCGCACCGTTTCTCTGTTCCCATCTTGCATAGCTGAGTGAAGTCTAATGTTCGCTTACGACTGTTTTAAATGCCTCTTGCCTGCTGTGCTACCAAGCCCATTCCCTGGCGAGCACCCTTCATCCAAATCCTCAGAAAGTGTAAAACTAACATGCAGAAATTCTAGAAATGAGTTTTGAAATATGGAATGAAGACTAACAGAAAAAGGATCTTATGGAGGGGCAGGTGAAGTTTCGACTCAGATTAAGTTGAACAGTTGGCCAGGTCGGCAAGACCTGGTGGTAATGAGCCCTACTGACATAAGCCAGAGGCAGATTGATCCCCCTCTCAACTCTAGGAATTAGTATGTCAGGTGTGACTCTAGAAATGTATAGCTCCACTTCATATCACAATCAATACATCACTTTCATCCTACAAGAGCAATTCCATCATCGATAAATTACCCCACTAGTTAGCTCCAGCACATCTTATGTACTAACATCAATAGTCGCTGCTAGACAGTGATCATCTCTTGACAGATCTCATTATATGCGAGATCGTCTCTTGACAGATCTCAGTATCTGCGAGAATGATCTGTGATTGGCCGATAAGCTTCATAGTTCGAGTGAATGACCCGTTTACTTTTAAAAATCCAGTATTAGATACTGACAGATTCAGTTAATACCAGATCTAGGCTGGAAATTTTCAAATAGCAGGTGTCAATCTCACGATGAATGGGTTGTGATTGGTTCAATAGCTTTATAGCGCGAGCAAAGTCCTACATCATATGATAAATGTTAGCAAAAGACTAATATTGCGCGGTGTGATAGAGAATCAGAAAATACGTATAAAAGGCTCAAATCTCGCAGCCGACTTGGAATCTACTTTCTCATCATTAACATCCATCTTTTCTTTCTTCAGATACAGAATGTCGCCTTACGATTTATCTCCTTTATTATAAACACATCAAATTTCATAAATCATATTCAAGCCTTTCCATCAAGCGTATCGACATCTATCAACATTTGAATTTATACTAATATCTATACCTACATCTTCTTACATATCTTATTATATATTATTAATATTTAAATATATATCTTATTACATATCTTATCATTTACGTTTATATCTACATTAACTACATCTAAATAAACACCTACATCAAAATCTATATCAACATTTATATCAACATCTATATCATCATCTATATCATCATCTATATCAATATCTACACCAACATCTATATCGACATTTACATCGACATCTATATCAACATCTATATCAATATCTATATTGAAATCTATATCAACATCTATACCTATATCGACATCTTCTTACTTATCTCATTATTTACATTTATATCTATATCCCTATATATGTCTATATATACTTCTAAATCTATATCAACATCAACATCAACAAGCCATTCTTCTTAAATTTATTACAAATATATCTAGCATCTATATCTAACATCTATATTTAATATCTATATCTAACATCAGCATCAACATTTATACTACAAATATACCTTCTCAGCTATCTCGTCCTTCATATCAAATTTACATCACATTTCTATTATATCTACATCAACATCTAAACATCAACTCCACCGCCAAAACATCGCCACACCTCATAAGAGATCGCTCAATAGGTACGCTCCGGCAAGGCCTATTGGGTAAACCTGGGAGAAGCGTTAAGAAAGCCCAAGTACCAGCACATCGCCGCCAAAAATCTCGCCATATATCGACAACAGAAGCTTTTTCGACAAGCCAATCTAAAGACATATACAACTCGAATACGCAGTATAATCGGCGCTCTCTCACCCACCCCACCATTTCCTCCGCCTTGACAGATTACATTGCAGCAAGAACAAGATACGATATATCCGATCCCATGATCCAAATTTCAACCATCGTCTAACAGACGAGAGAACGAAAATATATGGGTTCTAATACCTAGATCTTCCCGGAAATATAAGCACCACTCAACCTCCCACGACACAATTATTAATCCCAGTATTCACATGTAGAGTGCCAGCCAAACGCCAACGACCCCAAGTAAGACGACTAATATATTCTCCTTCAAGCGCCAGCACAAAATCAACATCACAATGTAAAATTTGGGACGATTCAAATCTATAGAAAAAAGAAAAGCAAACGTAAAAATACGAGGGAAAGAGGATATTGCATAGGCATTTTGGAACATGACTGGTCGGAATGTACATGTGTTTTAGCCTGGAGTGAGGGTGGATGGAAAGAGGAAATAGTAAAAGTAAATTCCAGATAGCACCGACAATGTAGATCTAGATAGCATCGATTTCTCGGTACCTTCCAAATCCGAACATCAATGTTGGATTTTGGCAGGTGCCTTCCTCTCAAGAGGGAAATCGTAGATGAATGTAGCCAATTAGAAAGATTGTACAATGTGTTTTTGTGCAAATCGTATTTGGATTGAGAAACTAGTAGCATGCAGTTCCTTTTCTGTGAACCGTTCAATAGGAACAAGTGGTTCGATCAATCGTAATTGTGAGACCATTGGATGGGAGATCAAGAATGGTACTTATTTGTAAAGCAGGGACGGTTTATAAAACCGACAAACAGATTGAGATCGATGAATGAGTGAACAACAATTGGCCATTGTATCAAACCCTGGAGTTACGGGTTACGATAGTGACATTACTACGAATGCACAAGACTACCGGAGAGATATGTATATGAGTATGAATGTGAACTAGCAATGAAAAAATCTTAATGGTTGACGTTACTCATTACCAACTGAGAGAGATCTATTTGTAGCGTTGGTAAATGGGAAATATTTCATGAATAGCAGCGAGGAAAAACTGAGTAAATTGAAGATAAAGACACCAATGAGTTATGATATGACCGAAATAACGTCATAGAGGTGGAGTACACAAGAGATCCAGAGAGAAGATCCAGAGGGTAACAGAAGCAGAAAGCATTTGATTTTGGCTAGCATATTTTCAATGGTTCGAGTGATTATTAAATACCATGAGATGATTTGATGTACTTAGCTAGAAAGTATTTAGCCGGTCAAGATCCGCCCGCTTGAGGCATTCAATCTAGGGGAATCCAATGCATGCGAACAAGGTAAGACTACAAGCACCAAACGATGGCCAATGCAAATTTTGGAGAAGCTATCATTGAATTGATACAACGCCAGGTTTCTACTAATGCCCCCCTCTTGTACTCTGAGATAAGATATTGCTACATGAGGAGCACAATGTATTATGCTAATATGATGCTCTGATGATAAACACCAGCAATACCCGAATGCCTAGTGTATGTATCTTTGTTCATCTCGCTCGCTCTTATGTTCTCGATCCTAACAACCCAACCCCATTAAATAATGCCAGAATGTCTACCCGACCCCCCTTCTCATCCCTTGCAATTTATTTCATCAATTTTGCGATGAAAGGGTGCTTCAATGCTTCCGTGGGTGTTATTCGTTTCTCTGGGTTGAGCGCCAAACATCTTTCCAGTAAGTCCCCAAACAATGTCAACTCCTTCTGCTCAACCTCTGTTAGCCCCTTTGATGCCGAGATTAGACGAGTTCGAAGATCTCTGCTTGGCTTTGCGAATGCCATTGTCTTAACAACATCCTTGCCAGTCAATTTGTCTGGTTCAACGCTTCTGAAATTCAACATGTCATCAAAATGAACTCCGGCAAAATCGGCTTTTTTCAACATCTTGACTGAAAACTTTCCGCGGCAATCCATGATGGAGCGTAACATTTGATTATTTGATCTACCAGTGAAGAGGATTTTACCAGTATATAATTCGTATAAGGTGCATCCAATAGACCAAATATCAATGGCGAAGTCGTATTTCATACCAAGAATAATTTCTGGTGCACGATAGAAACGAGAAACAAGATAGGGAGTGATCTCATTATCCGTTGCGTCTGAAGCGGATCCCAAATCACAAATTTTGAGCATATTGCGAGTTTCATTCACCTAAGCAATGAGTTAGAAAATACAATTCGTGAGATGAAGTAAAACTTACCAAAATATTATCAGGTTTCAGATCCGCGTGTAAGATATTCGCCTTCTTCATCAAGCTGAGCCCGAGAAACATTTGATGAGCATATGCTCGCACGGCCCTGAGATTGATACCAACATTGTTTCCGAATTTTTTCAGAACCTCACGCAAATTGATACTCAAATGTTCGAAAACCATGCACAAATGACCCTTGTGCTCAAAGTATCGTTCTAGACGTATCATATGTTTTTTGTCCTCGGGATCTGCATCTTTGATCTTTTCCAGGATCTCAATCTCTTTCATTCCAGCCTTCCTCCTACGATACTGTTAGCAAAAGAGATTTTGGATGGGTGTAGATCAACTCACATAGTCTCGTTATTCCTGATGAGCTTAATTGCGACCAACTTCTTGGTAGTAATATCCATAGCTCGAACCACGCCCGAGAACATACCCTTGCCAAGATTTGCTTGGACGTGATATCTACCATTCAAGAGTTCACCAAGGATAATCTTGTAATAACCCTCAAGATCATCCCAATTATCGAGCATGCCGACGTCGAGTTCTTTGGCCTGTGGAATAGGCACTGCTTTGGCAACATCACCATTCGTGATAGCTTGAGGCTTATCATCCGCAACTGAATCTTCGGCAAACATGTCATCGTCATCATCGTCTGCAAACATATCAAATTCGTCCTTCGATTTTGGAGCTTTGACTTCAGCGGGTGCGATTTCGGCAGGAAGGAGGACGTCTTGTTCAGATGTGGGCTTTGTTTCGTTGTATGCCCCAGAGGATACCTCATCAAAATGTCGTTGTCCATCGCGCTGCCTATCTTCTCTCATATCCATAGTTGGATCATAATCTGCGGCTGAAGGCCCATCCTCCTCATCTGCGGTTGGGACTCCGTGTGAGTTGGCAAGATCCTGATCATCCGTGATCGCGAAAGCGGAAGGAGATCCTGGGTCCATAGGAGTCCCGGGAGTCGAGACGGTAGGTGAAGCTGAGGTTGACGAATTAGAGAGCGATTCGCTACACAGTGTAATCTGCTTACCGGTTGGGCCTGTAGGGCTATCATCTTCACCTTGTCCAGGAGTGGATCCTCCAGATTTGTCTCCTAAGTGCAAAGCTTGTACTAACAAGGGTGTACCAGAACCTCGATACTTAGCTTTAATTGCCTCGCGGCGCTTGCGTCGCTGTTCTATGAGTGTAGCTTCATCAATTGGCTCTTCTTCAGGAACTTCATTAGAGGCTTCCTCAGCAGGGGTAGATCTAGGTTGCATCAGTAAATGCTCAACATGAAGGGATTGATCCATAACATACATATCCATCTCACTTTCATCACGTTGATGTTTATGCTGTTGCAATTGCCCTTGAGTAGTTTTAGCCTCATATCTCGAATTATCAGTAGGCAGCGGGCCCTTTCCCCGATTGCTCACTGACTGGTCTCTTGAACTTCGGTATGAACCTCCATACCCATAAGGCTTGTTTCTATCCGCGTAGTCACCATACCGGTTGCCATTGTTTACTGATTGTCCATTTCGTCCACTTCTATCTCCTTCACGATTAGCTCGGTAAGGCGAACGACTTCTGGTTCGAGGACGTTTTTCGGGATGCCTATCCCGATGATCATGATCGTCATATCGTAGTTCGGACGAGTTTGTTGGCCCCTTGTCTATGTCTTCGTATGAAACCCGTGGACGGCGTCTATTGTCTTGAGAATAATCTTCGTAATGAACCTTGAATCGTCTTGAATCGTTTCTGCTACGGTCTGGGTAGTCGTCATCTCTAGGTCTTTTTGAACCTCGAGAGTGTCGGTCAGAATAAGGGGAACGACTTCTTTGATCTCTAGATCTATATGATTGTTCGGGGGAGCGTGGTGATAAAGAAGTCGTACTAGAACGGGTTCTGTCTTGACGGTCAACGGAAGTGCTACCGGGTGTACGCAGCGACGTAGTTGCCTTCTTCTCCACTACTCCATCACGAATCTCGCCCTCGTCAGAGCTTGCTAATGATGCCGTCATATTCCTTGTTGTAATTGTAAGGACGAAAGCGCCCCCTGCCTTTAGATTTGGATTAATGTGTGTCAGCCAAAGATCACAAACAAGATCCCAAAGTGAGAAGAGCCCAACCGGTTATCTCTCAGCGCATAATTTTCTTCTTTGCTTTGGTTTGCTTTGGCAGTATAAAGGTGGAGGATGAGTCTCAGTATAATGAAAAAGAATATAAGAGAGTGAAGTGTCAATGATTGGGTTGACTGCCAAGTTGTTGCTGTGTATGTGGTTGTACAACTGAAACTGATAAATTCAACATCTTGCATGACGGTCAGTTGCAGCTGCCATATCGATAAACATACTAATCTAAATGAGGCTAGCTCGATTTTGCATCCACCTTGTCAGCATTCTTTAAAGAAAACCCGCAAAAATACCCTTCCCCCACCAAAAAGTGCCTCGAGAAGTCCAGAATAATTCCGCATTTCTTCCACCAAAAAAGACGATCAATTATCTCAAAAGGTCACCCAAAACACCGATAAATTTAATTCAAAATGGGAGGAAGTTCGTATAGTCTTGTTCATCCTTCTCAGGCCGCATGATACTGACCGAAATACCTAGACGGCACGAACCCTATCCACAACAAGGTCAAGAAGAAGGTCAAGGTTGAGGACGATGATGAGACCATCGCATTCAAGCAGAAGCAGAAGGAGGGTAAGTGACTCTGTGTTCCCACCATCCGGTATAACATCTCATTGACAATCACTACTCCAGACAAGGCAAGACAAGAAAAATTAGCCAAGGAGATCGGTGGACAGAGGGGCCCCTTGAAGACCAAGTCCCACGGCATTTCCGGCAGCGGTGGTAAGGGAAAGAAATAAACGGGGTTCAATTCTATCCGCGATGGATTATTAAGTTTACGAGATATTTGAGCAAAGGCGTGGATAATACGGCGTATGGGTTTGATGGAGGATTTTCAGACATGTGCGACAAGGCTTCGAGCTGAATATGGGGAACCATTTATCACGATGGAGTAATCTATTCAATATGCTTAGGCATATTCTGGACAATATATATTGATCCAGAAGTTATCGATAAATGCAGGCGTGTCTCAACTGTGAAAGTGTTTCTATTATTAACTGTCAAAGATGGCTACAACTTCACCGCTTACAGGCCCTTGAAAACCTTCGCCGACTGTGCTTGTGTAATGGATTCATAGATTGAAGGTATTTGGAAATTCCGCGCCTCCCCCTTCCCCATATCATACACGAAGATATAAAAATTAGAGGATGGATCGTAGCGGATGATCGTGGTCACCGGTCTGCCGCCCCACGGCCATCAAACCCCTCGGGCACAGCCGCTACTTTGTACTTTTGCCCTTATTGGAGACACTCATTATTTAATCAGTACTGTCCATATCACACGACATCATACAAAATAGAATCTCGCTCTACCTGTGCCTTCTTCTCAGCCTTCGCCTTCATGGATTCCCTAGCTTTGGCTTGCTGCCTTGCCATTCCAATTTTCATCGCGTTCCTCCAGTTTTCGACCACGAAGAGTTTGACCAACTGAATGTTGTAAAATCCGTTCTCATCCCTAATTGCAGCTTCAAGAACAGCCCCCTCGTATAGTTCTCCTTCCATGATGACACCCTTCAGAACTTTTGTAGCTGCCGACCTCATTTGATTATCACCTCCGTCAACAGGAATATTAGCTTTGATACCGTCGTTCATCACTTCCACTAGATGTCTTGCAAGGTTCCAATCGTGTCGCCTGGTTTCGTATTCCTCCTTGACACCAAATTTCTTGAAAACTTCATCGCGGATTTGTTCCCTCGTGATTTTAGTGTCACTATACTTTCCTGCCTCTTGACATATAGGGATGAATTCATCAACCCAAGCTCTAAAAATAGGTCGTTTTGCCAGACGTTGACGATCATTGTGCTTTAGCTTTTTCTTCCCCTCTACTCCGCCCTCTTGGCCTCTCTCGGCAATACTGCCACAGGCATCTCCTTCCGCTTCATCTTCGGCCACATCTCTGACCCGGAACATTCGACAAGTTGCGGCATATTCAAACATTTCCTGCTGAGTACTGAAACGATTCCACCACTTCTCTTGGTCTAGCCCTAAGAAGTCCAGTATCTCGGCCGGATTGTCAGTCAGAAATACCATGCTCTTCTTTCTGTCTGCCAACTCGATTTCGGGGATTCGAATGAAAAATGCGCGATTGTTAATAGTAAGTCCAAACCCTCTGATCGTGGTGCCAATGATGTTCCATAGGTCGCCATGAGCAGAATGAAATAGTTCCCAGTCAAATTCATGCTCGCTTTTACATATATGGACATCGACTTGAACGTACCAGCTTGCCGACGAAGTATCTGTAGATTCCGCCAAATTCTTTCCATCCTTAGCACCAGTGGTAGTATCCTCTGGCCAAGGAACCGCAAAATTGATGGTAGGATTGCCTTTTTCTTGCACCAAGGCTTTGGCATTCAAAGCTTTCTTGAGCTCATCCCCGACTCGATCTTCAGAGGAAAACGCGCCCTCCAAAGGTAATGCAACAAGGATGTCAACATCCCCATACGTAGTCTTGCCAGGTCCCTCAATAGCACTCTCAACTTTGGAGTAAAATTTGCGTAGAATTGCTTGATTGAGTTTGAGAGCTTCGTCGTAGACTTCCTGAGTCATACGAGGCGTCTTGATGGGTGGAATCTGAGAAGAAAACGCGTGGCCCCCCATTGTCTCAAGGAACTGCAGTTGAGAGAAAGTAAAATTGAAGAAGAGAATATTCCTTGCTTAAACAAGTATTAGAGATGTAAGGTTCAAGTGCAAATTCTATAAGCCACAACAAACGACGACAAGCATTGCGCTGTGCAAACATGATATGAGTTGTGATGGAAGTAACATGTGCAAACCTAGAGAAGCAAGGAAATCAGGACGGGAACCGGAAGAAGAAACCCCAACTCCAACTCCAACCACATCTCTCCCTTTCTTCTGTTGTACGATGCCAGCAATGGCGATGCCGTTTACATGGTAACTATGGAACAGTTGAAAACATTCAGACGTAGGAACATTTTCAACAAGACTTACCTAGTATGTTATGCCAACTTTACCATTTTTTGATCCGATTGTTCCGTAAGTCTTGGGAATTCAAACATTCCACTTGGAATCATCCTCGCTATTCTCGCCAATCCTCGTCTCTGCGGGGATTTACCAGGGAAGAAAGGAATGATCAAGAAAGTCATCGGAGGTCATCATCTCACAATTGTCTTTGCCATATTATTTAATTGGGTAACATGGAAGAGAACAACAAAGTCGTCATCACTGCGCCTCTACGCCTCAAGATTGTCAAAATGGTAGGTAGGTAGGCTTGATTTGTATGATGATTGAATTCTAAGCGCTATGTGACTGGCCACCCCTCATTTGACCATTGCCATAGCCCCGCGAGGATTCTTGACCTTCAGGTTTGCCTTCTGCACAGCTTCGCGATAAATAACACTTGAATCCTTCTGCTCTACCTACTTTTACTGGCTTACAACCACACTTTGAATCAACTTACAATTACTGGCATAGATTTCTCACAGAACAATAAGAACGCAAGAATGTCATATCAAAACTATCCTCCATATGGTGCACCGCCGGCTGGACGTGAGTAAAATCTACATTCTTCTTTGCGACAATATCTAACTTGAGCGCAGTTGCCCCGCAATCTGGATACCCACCACAAATACCCCCCCGTCGTATGTGAATTGACGTTTGCGACAATGCAGCACCTGTTGACTTTGAATTAGATTCTCCTCAGCCCTATCAGCAATACCCTCCTACCCAAACTCCATATCCTCAACATTCATTTGGTGCTCCTCCACAGCAACCTCCATATCCGCCGCAGCAACAACCTTACCAACAATATCCTCCCCAACAAAGTTCCTACCCACAACAGCAACCATATGGCGCACCTCCACCAGGTCCGCCAGGACATTATCCCCCGCCGCAATCATCGCCCTATCCTCCGTCGCAAAGCGGATATTCTCAACCACCATATGGCGCTCCACCCCCAGGCGCACAACCTCAATATGGTGCGCCAATGGGCTACGGACAACCTACTCCACCTTCCGCCGGATATGACCTGAACTTACCAAGCCCTCCTCGCATACCCTACGATGGACGCGCAGATGCGAAGTCGTTGCGCACAGCTATGAAAGGTTTCGGTACTGATGAAGCGACTCTTATCGAGGTATTGCATAACAAGGGACCTTTGCAAATAGAAGTTTTGCGGCAAGCTTTCTCTGATACCTTCAAAAGAAAATTGTTGGCAGATGTGGAGAGTGAAACAAGCTCGTATCTCAGGGAGGGTCTCGCTGCGATAATTCGGGGTCCCTTGATACAAGATTGTCATTTGCTTTATTCCGCCATGGACGGAGTAGGTACAAAGGAGAAATACCTGACTGAAGTTTTGATGGGCAGGTCAAATGCCGATATCAATGCGATCAAGTCAATGTATCAACGCCGATACAAGAGGAGTCTGGCAGGCGATATCAAAGGCGATTTGAGTTTGAAGACAGAGGATCATTTCTTGATGGTATTGGAGGCCAATAGGAACGAAGAGAGTGCGCCAGTAATTCCTCGGGATGTTGACCGAGATGTGGCATCCATATGGAATGCGACAGAGGCCATACGTGGACATGACGCAAAGATGGTTTGTGAGATATTCACGAAACGAAATGATGCTCAATTACGAGCAATTAATCACACATACCAGCAACAACATGGCAAGCCATTAGAATGGGTTATCAAAAAGGTAAGCAGATTCATTGCGAATATATTTAGAAATCTTACTGACTCCCTGGACAAGAAGTTCAGCGGCCACATGGAGGACGCCCTCCTCTATCAACTTCGCACAGCCTCGGATAAAGCCATGCGTGATGCAAACCTCATGGAGGAATCAATGAAAGGGTTTGGCACAAAGGATAAATTACTTGTTGCTCGAGTCGTCCGATGTCATTGGGATCCCAAACATATGGATCAAGTCAAGGGTGCATACCAGCATGCCTACGGACGATCTTTGGCCTCGAGAATTTCTGCGGATACAAGTGGATATTACGAGAAACTGATGGTGAAATGCGTCGAGTGCAGTAATTTGGTTCAGCCTGGTTACACATGGTTCTAGATAATTTGCATCAAGAGTATTTTGGTTTCAATTAGGTTATTTATGATGTCTTTGGAGCTATCCATGGATGGCCTATAGTTCTGACAATTTTGGGATTCGGTATTGGAAGGAAAGGCCAAGAGATAAAGGGAATGGAGGGGTAATGAGGGATCTCCACCGGCGAGCAATCGCGAGAGGGAGTACTTTTCGAGTATACGGCGTTTATTTAGGATGGAATTGGTGAGATGATACCAGTGCCATGTATGCTAAGAATTTATTTTGATTATTTCGCGAATATTTCAATCTATTTTCCAATGAATCTCATCAGTGT
Organism: Botrytis galanthina; assembly: GCA_004916875.1. Classification (NCBI taxonomy): domain Eukaryota; kingdom Fungi; phylum Ascomycota; class Leotiomycetes; order Helotiales; family Sclerotiniaceae; genus Botrytis; species Botrytis galanthina. The sequence goes on from PQXL01000003.1 coordinate 130,372, forward strand.
GTACAATATTTTGTTTGTGTTACCTGTTGTTTAGCTTGAACACAAGTATGTACGCTAGCAATTGGCCACCCCGCCAGTCGAAGAACGAAGGAAAAGAAACGACAAAACACTGTACCGTATGTATTATATATAGTTGAGTAAATTGCCAGTAATTATTAGTGCCTTAGGTTTTAATAGGAAAGAACTGTTCTGAATAATTATTATCATTGCTATCTCTTGAAGAATATGGTAAATGAAGTAAAACCGAGCATTGGATGATATTTAATCTCCCGTAGTAATAGAATCATGACTGGATGACTATAACGTAGCATGACTATACTATATATACTCTACGGTATTATCGTAAGAGTTTCATTCGGCTGTTTCAGAGACTTGTCTTATGAATGATTGGCTTCGTGAATAAGGATTAATAATAAATTGATTGATATAGCCGGAGTAGGTAGAAGGGAATTATACGTACCTAGTACGTACATACATAATACATAATACATACATATATGAGCGTGCCACAAATTTCGGTAGCTAGGGAGAGATCCACCATTCATATACGCACACAGATACATACGCACACAGATACGGACAAGATAAGTCAAGTCAAGTCAAGTCAAGTCGAGCAAGTAGGTTTCCGTGCATGAAACTCAAAGTGATGATATGGGCTTGTTCTATACATTCTTCTATCGTTCGTCGAAGGATGGAGTGGGTATGATTTATTGTAGGTAGATAGGTAGGTAGATAGATAGACAGATAGATATCTGGTATATAGATACTTACTACAAGTACCTATGTATACCTAGATCCTCTTGAATTGATGCTTACTCGCCGAGTTTCCTATATGCTATTATAGAATACCAGGTACTTATTAGTTTCATGCTATTATCTGCCGGCTACTTGTGATCAAACCTATCTATCCTACTTGGGTAGGTAGGTAATAATACAACCCCTAATTAATTAGGTATCTTAGGTCATAAAGACAACTAATAACAATCATGAGTGATGATGGCGAGTACACTGCTTCGTAATGAGTAATGAAATCGAATACCGAATCAATGGCAATCAAATGAATCAAATGAATCCGTGGAATGGATGAATTGTTACTGTTCGGATAGGTACTTGATCAACTCAAAATTAACGACTCCTTTCTACCGAGTACACTTCCTTCTAGCATGCTGTTACCATAGTAAGTAGTGTATTGAATTCTTCGGAAATTATAAAAGAGTCTCCATCTACTATTATATTCTTTTATCTCTTTCGATTTTATTCTTAAAGACATTCTTCATTCTTCATTTATTAGTTTTCTTAATTCTTTAATTACTGATCATATTACTCACTATATTTGGAGCAAATAGGCAAGGGCCCCAACGCTAGCAAATTTTAGCTTCGTATAGTTTAGCTTTTATTAACTTTCTTTTGCTTTCTTCATCATCAACATTTACTCTTCTCTCCATTTTATTATCATTCTTATACGCTCACTCACTTCATCACCATTAATCCTTTCTCTTGATCTTCTTGACAAACAAATAACGTTAGATTCATCATGGAAGCTCTCTGATTAATACGGTTCACTGTGAGTACCGACCTAATCTCTTTTCCTCCGCCTTTCTTGATACGAGAATACGTCTCAGGCTCTCGGCAATTTGTTCATGATTATCCGTTTTGCATAATCTTCTGATTGGGAATACCTGGGTACTAATAATAATAAGAACGTCTGAATATAGACCGATTATTCCACTCGAGGAACACTTGTTGCAGACTTGCGACATCTTACTTTTCTTCCGAACCCCTATTGACCTGACCCTACGTTATGGCTATCTAAAAGCCCTCGCATTACTCTTCCCATAATAACTATCCAGGTACATTTTCCTTTCCTTTCCTTTCCTTTCCTTGATTCACTCCCTTTCGACTCTCGACCAATTAAACGATTCCTTTATACCACAGTCACATGATACTTATAGTAATAATAATTTATAGTGTCATTATTATAAGATTGACAAAATTCACCTTCCCGCGTTCTACTATTACTATATTAGGCCCGAATAATTCCAGTCTGGTCAAAACTATCCTCTCAATAACACAATTCTTTGAGGGTTTGTGATTACCTCGATCAAACAAGTCAATCATTCTTCTTTTTTAAACACGTGGATTCCACGTGTGTGATAGATCAAATGCCTCCAATACGTCTTGACGAGAGTGATGACGACTCTGAGCTTTCGGACGTTGATGTGGCTGAGATCGCCAGTGTAGCTCTCTCGGATACCCCAGGATCTACAGTAATCCCAACATCCACAGATTTACCTGGACATAGTGGGATGAATAGGGATGAGTCCCCTCTCGAGTCTCAAACCATTGTAGCATCATCGAACCCGGAAGAGGATGGTGAAACCATCGATCTTGATACCCGTCCAACACCCAAGGATAAAGGCGATCTAGGAAAAAGTGTAAAGGCGGAATCTAAGTCTCCCAAACAGACTAGATTGCCCATACAAAATTCTGGTCGTCGAGGCAAGAAGGCATCCACCGAACAGGTGTCTGGAAATAGACCGTCAGAGCAACCATCGAATCTTCTGAAGAGAAAATCATTTCCAAGTGATTCTCCTAAGAACGCTTCCATGAGTCCTATCGCACACAGACAACCTCATCGTCCAGATCTTTCTACGCCAACGCCAAGGCAAGCCTCTATAGCGACCTCTGAGCGTCAGTCCACCCGCCACCACGAATCGCCATCTCTTGCAAAAATCCAAGAAGAAACTGCTCGTTTGCGGGAAGTTTTATCGCATGTGTCAACTGAAGCGACTCAAGAAATATTGAAGGAGCAGTGGAGAAATTTTCTTTTCACGAATGCAAAAGAGTCACACATCACATTCGTTCTTCGAGCTGGATTAAAGAATGCTAGCCCCAGTGTTCTTGCACGAATCTACAACGACTCTGGTGTCATGAAAGATACCTTCTTGGAGACTATCGCCTCTAAGCAACCAATTGTCGCTAGGGTTCTCAAGAGTGCTTCTGCAAACCAGCTTGCAGATCTCGTACCCAGCAAAGTTCTCGATCAAGCTCTTTCTGAACGGTTGAAGAGTGTTCCAGCAAAAACACTCATACGATGGCTGGCTGAGGCTGATAGACTTGGTTACAGTCTCGATGACATTCTGGACGAAAATGATGAGACTGTCGTGCCAAACATGCCGAGTAGAGCGCAAAGTCATGATGGTGCAGACAATGATAATGCTGCTGATGCTGATACAGAAATGATAGATGATGGACAAAAGAAAGTGGAAGCTCCGTCTTTGGATCCGCTTGTTGCTGAACAGGAACGAATCAGCGCTCTGCAAAAGTCTCAAAACGATGTCCAAGCAAATCCTCCACGCGAGTTAAGATGCCCCACGTGCACCTATAAGTTTGATACCATTAGAGGTCATAATTTTGTGAGTCTGAAATTATCATGATTATACTTCAGAGCTAACAGTGATATAGCATCGACAAAAGAATATCTGCACTAGAAGTCAGCCTCCGGGATTAAAGTTTTATTGTGGTAATTGTGCTCAAGGCTTCACCACCAAACAAGGAATGCTCTATGTATGTTTGATCTATGTGACTTACGAATTTCGCTAACTTGCCAAAGCATGAAAAGAAGCGCGTTTGCCTTGGGGCAGAAGGCAGTCCAGACGATGAAACCGTTTATCAAGACTACCGAGATATAGTTTCGAATTCGCCAAATCCCCAATACGGACCTGACCACCCACAGACTACATCATTGGGCAATATCCCTCGTCCACCTCTCCACACTCCAGGATCGCGCTCTAAGCATATCGAAGCGATTATCGCTGCATCTCCTTGGGACGGAGAGGCTCGCCATTCACCATCTGAATTGCCACCCGATAAACGTGCTGCTTTAGAGGACGCTCTCCAGAAAATCGAAGAAAAATACCTCGAGGATCAAAGCAAGATTCCGGAGGATTGGACTGCTGAGAGACGAGAGGCACGACTTATCTCTCTCAAAAATGGAAACGCATCTCGTAAATCTCAAATCCGCAAACAATTTGGTGTTACTCTTCGTATGCGCGACAGAGATAAGGAGGCAAAGAAAATACGTGAGGTTTTGGGTTCTAATTCTCCAATGGTACCTACCGGCATGAACAGGATTGAATATCGTAATTCACCAACGGTTGCTGGATATCCAGTAAATGCTCAGCAGCAAATACATCAGAATCAAACACCGGCCGGTATGAGAATGGAGATGGTGGATATGAGACCTGCTACAGGATTTTCGCCAATCAATGCACCGCAGCAACACCAACAACATCCTCAACAGCAGCAATTTCCGCAAGCACCACCAGGTCACCACCCAATGCAATATCCAGGTCCTCCTCAAGCTCAAGGTTTCCAACAAAGCTTTCCGCCTGTTCCACAACTTCTATCGCAGCAAAGGCCTGGCCCAGACCATCGAATGAGCTCACTTGGGTATCAAGGAGCTCTGGAACAAGCGTACAGAGGACCGGAAGACCATGCGAGCAAAAGAATCAAGCGTGACTCAAGTGCAGGAATGTCACGAGCAGATGAAGAAAGAAGTAGACATTTTGCACCCGCTGATTCAGCTCCCATGGGAATGAATGAGAGAAGGGCTTCTGGGGGTAGAACTCAAGCTTATAATGGCCCCGGAATGGTCGGCATGGGAAATCAAAGATCCGTTTCTGCAGGAGCAAGTGGTGCTATGATGGAAGGTGAGAGTAGACCAAATTCTGCAGGCTCAAGTAGTGTGCGAAAGAGGGTGCCTGTTGGAGCGTTGCAGAGGCAATGGGAAGCGTTGAATGGGAAGGGGCCAGGTAGGAAGACGGAGCTTGAGAATAGGGCTGCAAATATATTGATGAGTAGTGCGGATGAGGGTGAGAGAGCAAATGGAAGGGTTGAGAATGGAAATGTGGTGGTGGGAGGGAAAGGTAAAGAGCCCATGCATGAGCGTAGTAGGAATGTAGTCGATTTGGTTAGTGATGATAGTTCGAGTGAGCGTGAAGCTGCTGGACCTGGTGGAGGAGAAAAGTAGATTTCTGGCAGGTGCGGCGAGACTCGGAGATTAGATATTTGTTCGATGGAAGCATGCATGGATTTTCATTTTCAATCGTGGCTACTGGCCTTTTTTTTATACCTACCTACCTTTGTCGAACATGCCACTTTTTTCTCTCTCTCTCTCATTTGGAGAGAAAGTTGAGGAATCAGCAAATTAGGAATTTATTGGAATCTACAGTGCAGAAATGATGGATGGGAGAGTGTCAACATATGTATTGTATTCTGAATACCTCGATCTGTCTTTTGTTTTTGTTTTTTTGTTTTTCTCTTTTCAAAACACATTTGATGCGATTTGATGCGATTTGATATGATGAGATATTTGATGATGATGATCCATAGATGATGATGCTGATGCTGACACCTCACTTCTGCTTCCCAAATCGTAGCGGTAGAAATCGTCGTTTCGAAAATCAAGATGTTGATTATTTGATACTGTAAAATTATTGCATGTATCGGCGGCGTGATTGGATGATTATGATAGATAGGATAGGTGTATGTAGATTTGATTGCCATTTTTGAAGATTCAATCATTCATTCATGGCGGGGATTTATCCAGTTAAGCCTCACCAAGCAAAAAACCAAGCCTAGGAAATTCGTGAAAATGAGCATTGGAAATGCTTGGTGGGAGAATACTTTGGGGGGGATTGAGATTGGTTAGTTGGGTTGTTGGTTAGTTGGTGGATGGATGGAATGGGTGGATAAATGGATAGTTAGTGATGTTTTTTGTGATGTTGAGTTTATGGATTTATTCTGTTCTGGATTCTGGATTCTGGATCGTGGATTTGAGGATACTGGAAATTGGAAATTGTAAAGGGTGTGTGTGATGCGATGTGATGCAATAGGGTTGATAATTTTGAAGGAGAGGGAATGATTAATACAGTACCTCGAGACCCGGGTACTTAACAAAAAAAAGTAGCTTATATTGAATCATCAAATCATCTATCATCTATCATCTATTATCCATAACTCATAATCCATCTTATCAGATCATCTCCTTTCATTCTTCATCCATTCTGCATTAATCACAAGTACGAAACCCACTACATATATACCCACACCCAAACCAATAACCGCGCATACCATAATCTCACACCACCACACCCACACCCACACAAAACACACCTCTCTACCTTCCCTCCCCAACCCCATCCAAACACCCATCCAATATCCAGTATCCAGCACCCCCAACCCACAAGCCTACCTTCCACTGCCGGCGCGCCAAGCGCTTGCCAACCCCGGCTAAATGCACGCTGGAAATGCTCCTTCCCAAACGGGTAATGGTAGGGAGAATGGATGATAGCGGAGCCTTGGTATTGCTTGGGGAGTTGGGGATGAGTGGTTTGCAGAGGGGTCCAAGATTTGTCCAAGAGCTTTTGGAGAGCTGCTGTCGAGGGGGCCAAGAGATAAAGAATTTGGGGGTGCGGCGTGCTGGGTTGGGTTTGGGTTTAGATTTGGATTTGGGTTTGGTTTGGTTGGGGAGGTGGTATGAGGCTTGGGGGGATTGTGGAGGGGGACTGAGAGAGGGAAGGTGGACGGTTGGGTTTGTGGTTATTTGAGTGGTGGGTGTTTTGAGCGAGAGAGTAGGGGGGGTGAGGAGAGAGGGTAGAGGGGGAGGGGAGAGTTGGGGAATGCATGTGATAGTGTGTTTATGGAAGGAATTGGGATGGATGTTAGTTGGGATAATGGCAAGGGGATTTGTTTTCTAGCTGATTGGATGGGAGGTAGATCGATTTGAATTTGTTTGGGTTCTGGGCTGTAGTCTATAGAAGAGAAGCGCAGATATGTAAGTATATCTAAGAATAGCAAACCAGTGATTTTATTCCCTTCCTATAGATAATCTTATGAGGAGTATCTTCATCCCCGCATCTAGCATTATATAGGCTACGGCTTACGCGCTCTTCACAAGGCTATATCGGGAGTTGAGCATGGAGATCTGATATATCCCGTCGCCTTCTTCTTTGGGGTGGTACGATGTGGTACTGACTTGAACCACGATATCAATCTCCTCCTCGCCGAGCCAACCCACCCCATGAATTAAGAAGGAGATAAGCTGTCTTCTTCATCTGACACCATGAAGCTATTGAGGACCCCAAAAAAGGAAAGTGATAATTCTCAAATCTTTGAACTTGGGGATCCACAAATCGAGCTTCTCATGAATATAAATCTGAAGCTATCACCACTTTCTCAGTCTCATCAGCACTTCCAATCCACTCCTCCATCTTCAGTATCCTCCTAACACTGTACGACTCTGTACCACCTCACCTTCGCAATGGCACCAATTCTCAACTTCGCGCTCGCTCTTGCGATGCCCATCCTTTCAATGGCTGCTGCTCTTCCAACCGGAGCTGACCTCGAAAACCGTGCTACTACTCTCGGAGGAACTCCAGATATTGTCGGAGGAACCACCGCTGCTCTTGGTGAATTCCCCTACATCGTCAGTTTGTCCTACAGTGGCTCTCACTTCTGTGGTGGTGTCTTGCTCAACGCCTACACCGTTCTTACTGCAGCCCATTGCTCTGTCAGCTACTCAGCTTCCTCGGTTAAAGTTCGTGCTGGAACTTTGGTACGTTCTCATCTTTCATTTGTGCTTTGTCAAACGCAAAATTCAAGCGAGCATCTATTCGAATGACTTCGACCATCCACATTCCGTAATTTTAGGTCCATGTAAACTGACTTTTGTATAGACCTGGGCATCTGGCGGAACCCAAGTTGGTGTTAGCAAGGTTGTAGTTCACCCATCCTACAGTTCCTCCACCACCAACAACGACATTGCGCTCTGGCATTTGTCGACTGCTCTCCCAGCCAGCTCCACCATCGGCTACGCCAAGTTGCCCGTTCAAGGCTCCGATCCCGTTGTTGGTTCTACCACCACCGTTGCAGGATGGTAAGTGTTTCCGAAGCTCCAGCAAATTTTATCTGGGGCAAGAGCGCTAATCTGTAAATAGGGGTCTTTTGACTGAGAATGGATCTACATTGCCATCAACTTTGAGAAAGGTCTCGGTTCCAGTTATCTCCCGTGCTTCTTGCCAAGCTGAGTATGGTACATCTGCCGTTACCACCAACATGTGGTGTGCAGGATATGCTGCAGGTGGTAAGGATTCCTGCTCTGGCGACTCTGGTGGACCAATCATCGATGCTGCCACTGGTGTTTTGGATGGTACTGTCTCCTGGGGTCAAGGTTGTGCTGAGGCTGGTTACGCTGGTGTCTACGCCAGAGTTGGTAACTATGTTACTTACATCAACTCCAACCTCTGGACTAGTTTGTAAATATGGAGAAAATGATATAGTAGAAGGTTGAGAGTAGGCATGTGGGTAGGCAAAAGTTGGTGGCATGTAAGGTAGAATGGAAGTGGGTGGTGGTGCAGCTATAGTATGATGAGTTAGGCTTAGTCTAAGGAATTTTATTGTGCTGTTCCATTTTTACATACTTTTAGTGAGAATCAGCCACCATGGAATCATGATTGAAATTTGGATAATGCCGAAATACTCTAACAACATGACTTTGATGTATCAAGAGGCACTGGATATTAGTTCCAATCCTCGTTTACAACAAACTCCAAATATCGAGGCTCTTGAGACATTGAGATTTGCAATCCATCAATATTCAAGAGGAATGATTGTGTAACTATTTATTATTAGCAAGAATGTACAAAATCATAATGCTGCTGTGGGAATATCTCACCAGTGACTCCTCACTCTCAAAATCCGTTTGCGACTCTTCGTAGGATTTGTACCGATACTGTAATCGACCTCGAGAAATCCAATCAATGCCAATGATACAAGCTAAGATACAGTAAATGATACTGATATAATTCATATCTTTGATTGTCAGCTCGAATCGCCATGAAGCTATTCATGAATACTTACTTGATGTTGTCACCGGAAGATGTATTGGAAATGAGAACCTGCAAGACATAATGTTAATATTTCTCAGATAAGATAGAATAGATGACTTACATGATGAGTGCAAATAATGTCCAAACGATTGTCACTAGGTTGGCAATATAGCCAAACTTACCAAGCCAAAATGGTCCATGTGAGATTTTATCGCGACCCTTATGAAGCAAGCATAGAAGAGGGATGCTGTAAGATATATACGGGAGGACAATGCAACCGATGATCATGCTGTGGAACGTATTAGAACTGAGAATTACTTATGCACGGGATCGTGTAGAACTCGCCTATTGAAAGCAGTTGTTGATAGTAAATATAGACATCCAAGTATAGCAACAACTGTTGCGCTCATGGCGTGTGCTCGAAACGGAACATCTAAATTTGAATTAATCTTGGCTAGAGATTGGTGGAATGGAACACCTCCATCTCGAGCAAAGGTCCAACAAAGCCGCGATTGCAACGTATGACAAGCAATAAGACAGCCAATTCCAGTCGCCATGATAAGAGACTCGATGAATACTGCAGCAGACCGATTTCCGACCGACTGATAGAACAGTTCCAGAATAGGTACTTTTGTAAGAGTTCCAACAACAGCATCAAAGTTGTTGAGACTGAAGAACATCGCAATAACGAAGAACCATGCAGTCGTAAATCCAATTGCTATGGTAGCCATGATTGAAATTGGGATTACTACTTCTGGTTGATGAGCTTCTTCTGCTAGGTGCACAGCGCTATCAAGGCAAGAAAATGCCCAATTTGCATTTACGAGGCCGACAATGAAAGCAATACCATTGTTTGACCAACCCGTATTGTTAATGAAGGTTGCGAAGACAAATTTGATGTCTTGATGCGTTGGGGCTTGTGATGGCACAAAAAAGAGAATAATCCCAAAGGAAATTAAAGACATATAAAGAGTAATGGTCCCAAGTGTCGGCAAAATTCTACCGTAACAATTGAATAGAAAAGTAAATAGATTGACTACTTGATATGCAATAAAGATGTGCAATTCATGGATAATACTATTAACGAATTAGTATATGTCTGTGACCTGAAGACGAGCTGTGTTTGGGAAACTCACAAATCCGAGTGATTCAATTGCCAACATCCAACTGCTGCTGATGCAACTGCCAATGATACACTAGCTGATGCAAATAAGGACCCAGCCCATGCACAATATCCAGTCACAAATGACAAAGGCCTGGCATATTTCTTGGGAGCCAGTTCCATAACCCAAAAATGTTGGCCTGCAGCATTTGGCATTGCACTTGCCAATTCTGATAACGAGCATCCTACAAAAACACTCACAAATGCAACAAGAGGTATTCCATACACAAACAGGGCAGGACCGCCAGAATCTATGCCTGTGATTAAAGCACTCGAAATCCCAAACCATGAGTTTGTGAGAGAAAACCCTTCTCCCAGTATTGACCAGAGAGTGAATTTACGGCGCATATCGTGATTTTCACCGTCATCTTGACTCGTTGTTGCGTTGAGGATAATATCCGACTCGTAGATGGTGACATTGGACGACGAAATATCGTCAATCTTTGGAATATTCATAGTCTCGTTTTGGAATTCAGTGTTCGTCCGACAGCTATCAGGGTTTGTATGGAAAATGATGTCACGAGGCTTCATAATAGTGAGTCCTCTTAGAACTGTCACCAACCTAGGTTCTCTGAGAGAGTGGTATCGCGTGTGTAATCCTAAGACCGATAATCTCCGAGAAATGGAGTTTCTGAAAGTACTCTAATTAGCATCCCTTGGATGTGGGATTGCCGACGAATGTTGCGTCTAGAGAGATGAATCCTTTATTATACTTCAGAGAGAATTTGACATCTATTCTGACGGGATTGTATGGAATGTCCTATTGTGGCAGTTTGTTCCATTAATCACCCACTTTTGACTGGAAGAGGAGTGAACTAAAGATAAGAAGTTGAAATCTCAAAACCTTATCAATATTATTGCTTCGACATGGAACTACTTCGTACATGATATTAGGGGTAGGGGGTCGTAGAGTTAAAGTTTGCATATGTAGGGATAGGACACAGGGCAACGCAACAAGAACGTTTCATCCAAACTTTGTTCGTATTGAGGTTGTCCGTGGGTTCCCCATTGGCCGGAGAATTATATTATGCACGTGAAACATTTTTAGTTCGCTTCATTCCTTACATGTCAGCCCCATGCCAATTTACCTAGTGTGCTCTGCTCTGGTCATGATCCATCCTGGGATAAGTAAGATATATAATGTCCACGACCAACATGTCGATAAAAATGATGGATTAGTTGTGGAAGAGAGGAGGCTGCTAGGAAATCCAACGATAACGAAGTATCGCAGAAAAGAAAATCGAACGGCAGCCGACGACACATGATATCGATTCTGTCAGCTGAACCTGTCAGATCCGAAGCCCATGAAGAGTGTATCCGAGACTGTATCATATAATTACCACGTTTTCAAAGTATTGGTGAAAAGACATTCTGATATCAGATTGTCAACGAAGAGGTCGATATCTTTGATTAATTACTAATTCTTGTTTGGTTGCAAGAAATCCATCTTGTGATCCTCTGTGAGACTGTCAGCATGAAGCGAAGCTTTTCTGGAAGCCTTGGGTAGTGAGTACAAGACCCAAGCAAGGAGTGGAATTACAGAACTAAGGTCCTCCCACAATATGGAGTTCATTCTTTTGGGAAGGAGTAATATGAATGATTGTATAGGAAAACCAATTCTTACGATAGAAATGAAGAACTAGATTTCTTGGGTGGATAATCAATTAACAATACATGTGTGATACTGAGAATAAATTCTGTCAGGTTTTGAATGTGTCAAAATAATTAGTACTTTAGTGGGCGTGTATTTAGACGCGACTGATCTTTTTGCGTAGAAGGTGTGTTCTTAGTAAGAAGAAAACTATTATTACTACCTATCAAAAGCAAACTTCACTCCTTTATTCTATTTTCGACACTTATTATCTACATACCTATCCAATGAGTACGTGATAAAAGCAGAAGTGCCCAACTCAACTCATCCCATCATCCATTAATAATTGCAAATAGCAAAATTACCTACATGGAAGAGTGCCTGCACTTGAAAAGTCCAAAAAGAAAAAGAAAACGACACCTGAGTGATTCGAACACTCGCTCCCGAAGGAAATGCCTGACTTTGTTGTAATACAATAGCAGGGCATCGCGTTAACCACTCCGCCAAAGTGCCAACTTTAATGACAAGAGACGCGGCGCTAGATTATATATACCACATTTTATCTGCGAAAAATGAGGGCAATGGTGGGGCAGTGGGGTAACATCCACATATACTCCTGATACCTCAATCAATGTCAAATGAGATATTTCATGAGACGTATTTATTAGTATTGGTGAAGCATAAATGGAACATTCCAAAGTTTTCGATTATCTTTCGCTGAATCCTGCATGACCGAGAATTGATGAAGCGCCATGTATCAACAGCAGCATCCTTACAGTATTGCTCCACATCTGCCGGACCAAAAAAGAGTTCACAAACAACATCACCTGTCTGGATCTTCTCCCGAATCAATCAGATGAAATGTCTTCTATTGTCGTTGTACCTCTGTAAAAGAAGTAGCTGCCTCAATAGCACGATTTTCCTCGTTGTACTCATCGAGGTACAAGAGTCCGTAGAGTTACGCAATGCAGACCGCGAATCAGACGGTACCGAATACCCAAGAGACGAAAACGGGGTGTCTAACCATCAAGAATAAGTATAGGCGCCGTCTCTGCATTCAAGTTATGGTCAAGCTTTCCATGAGAATGAGAGCAACTACGAGGAACGCCAGCTTGGTTAAACTGCGAGGAGAGTTTATTACTTGAAGACTCTCGACAGGCTTGTCAAGACAACACAGCTTCGTACTTGGAAACTTACTAGCAGTAAGGCTATGGCAATATCAGTCATAAAAGCACCAAGTTCAACAACTGCAGCGACGAGAAAAACTCCTACACCTCTAATAGTACTACCAAATTAAGCGCTCGCGTGAAGATGACATCTACAACGTGCAGGTATTTCATCTGCACATCAACAAGGAGACGGTCTTATTGAAATCTGCAAACAAGAATCTCTTTCTATGAACACTGCAATTTTTCTCAGTCAGTGTGAAATCAGAAGAAGAAGAAGAAGAAGAACTGCACGTATCTCATATTCTAGATCTTGCTTGACAAATCTTTCACATTAATTCTTTGCTAAGCTTCTTTCTGTAGGATTCAAGGCTAGACTTCTAATTGTCTAGGTATAAGAAGTCAGATTTCCCACTTTGTATGCTGTCTCAAGAGAAGTTTTCATTCATGTAGATTCCCAGCTATGGGCTTCACATATCGGATTGTGTGTATGTATATAGGCTGAAAAAATGCCAGCCATTATTCTGACCAAATAGCAAACAATCTCGGACAGGTCAGAAACTGAATACTATATAGTATGTCAATATTATGTTGAAAAGAATCAATGTGTTAAGACTAAACATGGATAGAGATTTGAGGGTAGATGATCCGAGTTCATCTTTAAGACTGAGGGAGTTCTTTGGCAAATCCTAGAACTTTGTTATCTCTGGATGGACGTCATTAATCTGCTCGAGATATTGTTGAGATAATCATAGGGATATTTAATCGTTTGGATGAATAATAACATTCGATAATTCAACAATTCGTAAGTTGAAAGATCTAAAAGTGAATTCGGAGTCGAACAGATGGGAGGTTCTTAGGCGAAGACATTGCACTCGATCATATCAACAACAAATATCTCCGACTTGATTTGTACTATGGTCAACCTGTAGTTTCTCCATATATTCTCAGGTTAAAGGACTCAAAGACAACAACATTCAATAGTTTGATTTGAACTATGGAACACGATTGAGTCTAGCTGGAGTTGTGTTCCAAGTATCTGGAAAGGAATTCTCAACCAAAAGCTCCATCGAATCTTCCACCTTTCGAATTTGTCAAAGAAAAGTACAAAGTATTCACTCTGCGCCTCGACAAGGAAAACGGCGGGATTAAGACAACGATCTATTCATTATCGTCAAATATTTGAACACCGTACCAAGATCCCTACTCCACTTCAAAACAAGAGGGATGGATTTCTCATCTTCTTCTTCCTCTTTTTCCCCAGACCAAATCCTCACCGCCGGCATCTCCAAACTCACTCTCCAAATCTACCGCCCACAACCACCTACAACCTCAACCTCAACCATGAATCCAGCTCCATCAATCACACCAAACACCTCGCCTCCGATTCTAACCCCAATCCAAAACACGCACTATACCGTAACCAACCCCATAACCTTCACCACCTTTCTCGACCAACTTCCCCCCTCCAGCATCACCCATCTAACCCTCGCTCCCTCTCCCCACCTAGGCCGCATCACCTCTCTCCCACACCTCAACGACACCCTCGGCGATTCCCTCGGCGATGCCTCCACATTCGCTGAACTACATTCCTGGGTTACGTTGCTCCAGCGGCTCTCCCAATGCACCCCCTCCCTCCGCTCTCTCACCATAATTTTCGACGCCGATATGAGCGGACGCGATAGCCATGGGTATCGAAGAGGGGTAGGCGAATGTCTCGGGTTTATATGGGCGATTGCCAGGTTTCGAGGACTGGAATGGGTGGATCTGCAGGGATATTTTCCGGCGCAGTGGCCGTGGTATTTGAGGGCCGTGTGGGCTGCACATGGACATGGAACGAGGATTTATAATCGGGTGGCGGCGCCGGAGTGGGAGTTGAGAGAGTGGAGGAGGGGGACCGAGAGGTTGGATCCGAGAGAGTTTGGGTGGGAGTGAAGTTGGAGATGGATGAGAGGAGAGAGATGTGGTGTTTCGAGGAAGAAATAATTATTGCGATTGCGACTTTCGGATTTGTGATTCGGTTTGGCTTATTTCTGGTTTGGGAAGTCATCTAGGGGTGTGACGGTTGATGCTTGATCTCCACTCATATATGTGTGCAAATCTTTGCAACGCGGATTGTAAAGTTTATAATTGATGGATGCGGCTAATACATAGCACAGTAATAATAATAATGAAAGGTTATGCTACATTGTCAAGGGATCTGTGTATGTGAAGGAACAACCTGCATATTCCTCTCACTTCTTCTAGTAAAGTAGTCGACAGCTTTTGCGTATAGATGGCCCTGTGGTCCAGAATAAACAAAACCCCACGATCTCCTGCTTGTTATGCGAAGTCGAAAATGTCCTCCTTATTCTATAAGAGAGTTGAATAAGGAATTGAGTGAGGATTAGAGGTTTCCACTGCCATAATGAGAGCGCCATAGCCAATATGCCTATCTGCCCCATTTCCCATCGTTCATTTTCATCTCCCAAGTCCCTTTCCCTGTCTGTCTCCTCTCGTCTACTTCTTTTCTCTTCCACTATCCCTTCATTCTAGCTATCCATTACAATAAGTCCATTTGCTGCCATAGATCGTATTAGACTGTCTGTCGCATTGATTTCAACCAATGTAGACTCCATTGGTGAAGCATACCAACAAATTGCTCAGCCAACGAGTCTCTATAAACCAAGAAGAACCGATTGACCCTCCAGCAGATTATTAAAAAGTTCGCCATTAGAAAGTTTGTGCCATTCATCTTTTCCAACGCGAAGATTTTGGACATTACTAGCTTCGCGCAAGAATTTGAAGAAATTTGATACGGGCCCAAATTCAGCTGTAAATTCAGGCATTCTGCCGGCGCCAACAGTGTTGATATTTTCCTGTTTCATTAATTTATGAATGATAATTATAGATTTACATAAGGAAGTGTAATCAATGACAAGATTCTGTATCGATGTAGAATGAGACCATGTCGAGCCAGGCAATTCGTGTATGTTCCATAAATCGTTTAAGAGCTGACCTAGCCGATTCTTTCTTAATATTCTTTTGCGGTGTCTAAAGGGGTGAGACTTTTGCCATAGCTGTTTCGGGCACACGAGCTTCCTGACAAGATGAAAACCTGGATGAAATCTCAAGAGTTCTAAAACAGTGGGATGAGCAAAATATTCATCGTTCAAATCAGGCATTTGACCCATTCCAACCATTCGGGTCATTTGGCAAGCGAGATGATTAAAATCCTGTATGTGGATGATGTCTCTTTTTGGATCGAAACGAAGGATTCCGCTATCCTTAAGTGGCACATACAAAATAGGAAGAGTTCCACAAAATTTCTTTAGTGCAAGTGAACGAGAGAAGCTATTGATTCGCAGTAAGGTACGAGCTCCAGTCATCTGAACCTTAAATCGTTTATCTGAATTTCCTTCGCAGGAATCATAGTGATACACACTCTCCATCAGACTTGGCCTCATATGATAGGTTTGCTCCTTCTCATCGCTTTCAATGATATAGGTCCACAAGAGTTCGATAACATCTCTTGGAAGTCCATAAAACTCCTCGGAAGCCGATATGACAGGAGCATTGTCTTTCCAATGGTCCATCCAGGTCCTTGGTCCAAACATTACTTTCTCTCTCTTCCCAAGTGTTTTGATCTTTGAAAATAGTTTTGAGGATTTGACCTTTGAGACCATTTCCATTGCTTTGATATTGAATTTCGAGTCGCTTTTCTCTGAGGAAACGCTAGGTTTCGAGCTGTGCACCTTGTATGTGACCTTGAGGAGACCCATTTTTGGATATATGAAGAAGGTATTTGAGATAATTGTTAGACGAGAAGAATGGAGATTCGAAGGAAATGTTATTCTGTGAGAAATAATGAAGAGAGATGTGAAGAGAGATGTGAAGAGAGATGTGAAGAAAGAGTATCAAAGTATCAAAAAGGCATATGTAAAATCATGATTTACTCAAAGTCAAGAAAAAATAGATGAAGAATTGAAAATTGATTTGTGTGGAAGATTTAAATAGTATATATAGTGTAGCACTAGAACTTACTAAATTAGGTTGTCTGATATCGTCATCGAGAGAAGCTGGAGGTTTAGTCTATTACCCCCTTCGTGAAAATGACTAAGCTTTGTCACGCTTCCATGGGATTTTATATGCTTTGGTGCGTGGTTCTAGTGATCTTTGCTCTTTTTTGATATACTAATACATCCATGGTATGACATATTTAAACTGTGATATGGGGAAGTGACAGATGTGACTAGCTACCTAGTATGCAACCTTTACCTACGATGAGATCGATTTTCAGGTTAAAATCTACTTCGGCTGCCAATGCACACGTATTATACCAAGGACTAGTTGAAATGAGAGACCAGGGTCAAAAGAGCACGTATACATATTATTTCACTATCACTCAGAGCATAACTAAACGATGAAAAGTGTTCTTATAATTTTGAAAGCTATGAGGCGAATGAGTTAGAATAATACAACCCTTGAGTACATATATCCTATCAATAAACTCACCGAAGATTTATATCTATTCGCCGCTTTCAGGTCTTAACAATTATACATGTATTTTAGTGATTCCAGGGAAATTGACAATTCCAGAAGCAGCCACAGTTGACTGCCAGAAGTCTGGTCTAAAAATATCTGGGTGCCGATAAAGTCGTATGTTGGAAGGCTACACGCCGAGAATACTTCAAGATTCGACAACCCGTGGTATTTTTGACATCAATGCCCGAATAGATTCACCTCACCTGGATTTGATCTCTTGTGCTGCTCAAACGCATCTTTCATGAGCTCTAGAATTTCTCTGCCATGTTTGGCATCCTCGATATTCGTATCGGAATTAAAGTATTTATTCGTCCACCGAGTAACTAATTTGTGGAAAACGGCTCGAAATGCAGATCGACCCCTCTCACTAAGGAGATGTTCCGGAATTTCATTCGAATGAGGTGATGAGTGACAGTATTTGTCGATGAAGGACTCTATGTCGAGGTGGGCAAGTTTGGTGGCATTTTCCTTGTCAACCCGAAGATATACAAGAGAATCGATTTCATTCCGAGGAATGTTCAAACCCTTGTTGACACTGCTGCCCAAGGTAAAAAACATAACACGGCATTTTAACTCTTTGCTCCTATAACCAGTCATCGCTTCTTGCAAGATGAGGAAATTGGAAAGAGATTCGAGGTTCCATCCGAGTAAAGAAGAGAATACCTTTGGAACGATTAAAGTGCCTGGATGATTCAGTCCTCTAAGATGCCATTTATCTGCCGTGTTGTGCTGAATAGCGGTTAAAGAAAGCAAGTTGGAACAGGCAAAGATCAGTCTGCTCAAGAAACTAATGTTATGAGCTACTGCAAGCTTTTGTAGTCTTTCACCGCGGCTACGCTCATCAGCTGTAATGTTAAAGAAGGAAAATAAGTGTAGAGGAACAGCAAGGTACCGAATCTCACTAAAACATGCTGGAATCTTCCCTTTGTAGCATATTCTAATGTTACTACAATCTGGCTCTTCCATCCTGAGAATGACAGTTGTGTCTTGGTGAATACATATTGGAATGTTCTTTTCGAGAGATGGCAGCATGATCGGCAGATGCTGTAGATAAATTCTACGAATCGCCCTTGAGACAAACAAAATCGATATATGTTTTGTGTCAAGCTCCTCTTTAAGTAGTATTTGATTATCGAGATCCAGGGTGACTGAGAATAGACGAACATAATTGCGTTCCGGGATACATTCTTTAATTATCATATATTGAATCTCTGCGGGCAAGTTGTCGAAATGAAACGGATTGGCGGCTTCAGAGTTTGTAGATGATCTTCGTGCTTTTGATGTTGTAGAAGAGGTTTCTTCAGCGGCAAGCGTCGTAGAGTTCTTATTTGAGTCTTCTCGTGGTGCAATACTTGACTGTTTGTCTTCATGGTGGGAGTGTCCAATGATGGCATCTGCAGTTGTCATTAGTAGTTGAATTGTAAACATTGCCAGAAAATCATGCTTACCATCATGATCATGCTCCAGCTTGTAGTTGACCTCGTTGACAGAAGTCATCATGGAAATAGATAAGATTAGGAAAATGATAAGTATTATGGAGTCAGAATCGGAATACGTAGAAAATGTTTGAGTTTTAAATACCTGACAAATGGCACTAGGTTCGTATGAAATGACAAATCAAGAGTTATACTCAACACTAGAGAAGCTACCCCGATAAGTTCCTTATCGATCTCGAAGCTTATATCGACATCGAGTGGGTCAAGACTTTGATTAACTGGATAGCTATGAAATAAGTCTGCGGTAAACGAGCCTAAAAAGCCACTGAACTTGTATGGAATGTTTTTGGCTTGAGTCTATTATGTATGTCGAAGTTGCTAAGCGATAGGAAACGAGCATTTGTATTTGGTGAAAGAAAGGGTCAATGTGTTTTAGATAACCTTCGATTTGGCGATTTGGCGAACTGGCCATGAATATTGAGTAGATGCTGAGAATCCGTATCGTAGCAACTAAATAAATTTGTGAATATTCATATCAACTTGCAGAACATCAATAGGCGTACGCGGGGCCTTGTAATATTCGAGGCTGATAGCACTAGTAGGAGGGAAGGATATCTCACTCACCCAGCCGAAAAGAGTGGTGTAACAGATCACTACAATCTAATGAATAATCGACACCTCTTGCTTTGATAGAGTATGAAACTATTGATACCTGGGTAATCAAAGATCTTCATGCGAATTAGACCAGCACTGATTGTGTAAGCAAATGAGTCTAATGATCTCCATCAATTGCTTGATCTAAGGAAACGATTGGTTGATTTGATCTTGAATACCAAGGAGAGTGTAGGAATTGTTCAAGCAAGCTTAGATTAGAGTAGCTGACTAGGTCGTTGTCTATTACGTGACTGGAAGGTTACAGAGTTTGGAGTGCAAGTTTCTGATTGGTCACTACTATCCAAGAGCTGCTGACTAATAATTACTCATTGTCACCTTTATATCTACGTAACTACCTACCTACCTTTGTAAAATCACAACCACACTTTTCAACAATACTTTCATGAATTTAATTGTTTGACACCTCGACCTGCCCAAATACTTACATCTGTTTATTCAATGTATTGTTGAATAATTATAAATCATGGTTTTAACCAGGAAGATGGCAAAAGAGGCCCGCGCAGCTGCTCAACCACCTGCGACTTTCCATGCCTTTTCCCTTCTTCCAACTGAATTGAGGACCATGGTTTGGAACGCTGCTGAAAATTCACGGCCCGGTCGCCTCATCGAAGTTTACAACATACCAAACCATTATACAATCACTGGTCGCCCCACTTCTTTTGAATGGCATGCGAGACCATGCGGTTGTGAAAAGAGATGCTTTGAGCCTCCCCTGGCGCGAGTAAACCACGAATCGAGAAATATCGCCTTGCAGAGGAGATCGAAGTGTTTTGGACAGTGGGTGGACTGGGACAAAGATATGATATTCATCGGCAGTAGAGTTGGACATTTGCACAATACTGGGTTTCTCCACGCATTGGAAGTACAGAATTGTCGCGAAAAGTTGAAATATCTTGCCATCGATTTTGATTGCTGGGAGAAATCATCTATCTTTCCCTGCACACGGAAGGCGGAATGTACCCCGGCTGCAATGATTTCACGATTACCGGGACTGCAAAAAGTTGTGCTTGCTCAAGCTTCGGGTGCTTGGCGGGATGGCAATGAATTCGAGGCACATGATCCTGGCCATTACCACAACATTTGGAGAAGCTTTGACACGTCCGATGCTCTTATGAAAAGAGGTTTCGATGATCTTGTGAGATCCGAGAAGGCTGAACACGCAAAGTGGATATTACAAAGTTACTACAAAGGAATTGATGTCCGGAAAGCTTTTCCTGAGGAAGTTGACAAGTGGAGATGTTATGACGATAGTCATGAGGAGATTGGCGAGAATCCGGGATCATACAAATCTGAATATGAATTTGTTAATGAGTATAACTACCACCATGGTGGAAGTTGTGGAACTGCATTGATACAATTTGAGAAGATCGAAAATGCCTACTGGTGGGGCACTGACGATGACCAGGACGATTACCGCTTTTTAAGGGATTGGATTCAAGAGAACATTGATAAATTGAAGTCGATTTCCGAGAAGAAATTTCACGGCGATCCTGATTATAATACGTGGAAGCAGCCTGAAATCGAATATGCATTGATTCGAAGAACAGCTCCTTCTTGTTTCACTGATGATTGTGAGGGTCTTGAGCGAGAATGGATGTTTTATGGAGAGGCAGCCTGGGCGAGGGATCACCCTAAAAGCTACAGAGCTCGAGATAAATCCAAAGACTACCCAGCAGGCCAACATGTGGAGAAGTATACAAAGCTTTATCCGGCTTCCGAACGGTGGCGTCTCGATGGTTAGAAGCCATCAATAGCGATAGGTATTTTCAACCCATTGCGTTCAAAAGTCCGCACTAGCAGATTGCAGTTCAGCACTCAATGTTTGGAACAACACAGCACTGACAGACGATTAAGCTTAAGTACTTGGAATGATCTGAATCTTAATTTTCTTCGGGATTGAACACTTCTAATGATCAATTTGCAGCCTGGACTATTAAAATCCTTGTCCTCAACGATATCTTCGATATGGATGGCGATACGAATGTCTTCAATGTAACCACAAAATTTTGCAACAGATAAATACTAGCACCACAAAGCGAACACAATTCAGATACCTACGGATGGAAATTACGGAACCTTAGCCTCACGATAGCAAGTAGCGAGACCAGCAGCACGACTATGCTTTTGCGACATATACATATTGGGCAGCAGTTATTGGTGCCGAAACTTCTGCAACTCCTCCCAACTTCCGAAGACCACAACTGATAACGAATCGCCCAATTGAGCCAAAAGCTGTGCAGAAGATGATCTAAAAATACTATTGCTTCATTCTTCGCTTGGTTTTGTCTGTCTTTATAATTCTAAAATATTGAGATAGTGAGGGCGCATTTTATTCACCATGGATGATATTAATCGAAGTACAATCGAATGAAGAGATTTATACGAATGGTTCGAATAAAACACAATCTGCAACCATCTCCCGCCTCTAATTGGTTAGCAGTCGTGGAAGCCTGGTTCGGATAGCAACAGTGGTTGTGACGGAAGTGTAACAAGGGCCGGTGAAGCCAGATTTAAATTTTCAATGAGAATAAAAATATGTTAGCTTATTACTACAACCTGCTCAGGATCAAACGATGGCCGATGATCATGGAGAAACTTGATGCAGAAATTTGATCTCAAGACTACGCGCTCAAACTTCAAACATGTTCTTGAGCTTAGATTCCTGTTTCTTTATAAGTCGAAAGAAACTCAAGAATTAACGTGTCCATCAGAGTGACAATTTGAATTTAGTTCCACAAGTTCTTTTTCAACTAGATAATCTGATTTTAGGAAGAGCATAACCAGAACAAACTACTAACGAACTATACGTCAAGTCTATCCTATTTCCAATCCTGTATCCGTCATCTATCACTATAGATGGGATGTCGAATTTGATATCGGGTTTGGTGTGCAAGAACTGGGAAAATCACGAGATTATAGCTTTGTGCCTTGATATCAAGGCATGAAAACTATCAGCCACGGCTTACTAGCTCGCTTAGCCACATCGCTCCAGCCTACCTACTACAGTAGAACTTGGCTATACCGGACTGGGATATACCGGAAACTTGAATATACCGTACTTTTTTCTTCATTTTTCCGAAATTTGTATGTGAATACCGGATTTTTAGCCAAAACCGGAATACCGGACTAATTTTTTGCGAATCCGGTATAAGTTTTGGTGGGAGATTTAGCTGATTAAACTTTTTCTTTTGATTAATAAGCTCGATTGATTATAATCATATGATTTTTTTATGAAATTATCCAATCTTGAAGTTGAAATTCAGTATAAATTTCACTAAAACGCTTGGATTATATTATTTATACCGGAATACTCTTTATACCGGATTTGATTGGTCAAATTTTTCATTCCGGTATAACCAAGTTCTACCGTAGTTGCATTTATTCCCATCTCCCGCATGCGCAACTGCCACAACTGCGCGTACTTTTCAGTAATCTTCACAACCATCAACTGTACCTGATCATGGATCCACCGCGTCGTCGTCAACCTCGTTTCAAAATAACTTGGTGGATGCGAACAAAGTATAACATCAAAAAATGGTTCAGTAAATTGTTCAGTACCCGCTTTGAGCTTCGTGGAAGCGTCACTCGTCTTCGACATATCTATCCGCATCCATACTTAGCCCTCCTTCGTCTTTTCATACCATTTCCATCGTGGAGCTTTCCGTTACCCGAACCTGTTGCCCCTTCAGTCATCGCACAGAACGAAAAATTATACAGAGTTCGCAACGAATGCCATGGAACTCTTCGCAATGTTCCTGTCTGGCAAGCTCGTGACACTCCACTCCGCTGTGTTTACCGCATGTATGAGATCTTGATGATGGGTGATTATGTTCCGTTGGGCAGCGAGACAGAATATTTTTGGTATCAGTCGACGGAGAAATGGTCTTTAAGTTCAATACCAGATCCGAAAGATCCTGATCCAATCCGCTATGCAATTGTTGCATGTATAGTGGAAGAGTTAGTACGCGCTTTTAACTGGAGGTTGGCTCTAGGAATGCGTCGAGATGGGAAACACATTCGACGGAAGAACGAAGGTGATCCATATCCCCCGTATACTCAAGTTGTTGGACCCGATTGGACACGTTCTGTACCTTCCATTGAGCCGAATTTGCTAAGAGAATTACCATCTGAAATGGTGACTGAGAGTGGAAAATTGGTTCTGGAAGAACGTGGATGCGACGAAAACTTTGAGAAACGGAATATCATCACGAATGTCGGTTGGTTTTATACAGTGTGATTTGATGGAATCAAGACCTTAGGATTGATGGAGCGCAGCACACGTTGTGACAGTAAATGCCAAAAGGTGTTCGAGGAACGAATGCACATGTTCTGATCTCTTTTAGAGTTTGATAACCATGATATGATCTCGTTGTCGCTGTCAACACCTGTCAAAATTATCCCTCAACTCCCTTACCTTCTGCACACTCTTTAAAGCTTCGTTTTATATCCGATAGCCAAATGACCGTTTAGATTTGTTTAATAGATGCTCGCGTTTCTGTGTGTTGTCTGTTGTCTGTCGTCCGTCGCATAGATTTCACCAAGGCATTCGATAGTCTAACAACACAACCATTGTTTCAAAATAGAAACTGTCACATCGTATCTAAGCTTGCGAAATAGTTTATACAATTGGCCCCTTAGCTTCTCGAGAAAAGCTCACAAATCTTATCTTTCTGGCAGACTATTAAGACTTTCGAACAAGACACCTATTACACACTGTGTGTGTATGTGATTTTGAGTCTCCAGATTCCCCAAACTATCACTCTTCTTATCCTCTAAGTCTTCTGCCACGCGCCATACTTGATCACTTTTTTTCCCTTGGCAAAGACCCAGTTCACTGTGTTGGTATTGCTGTATCATGTATGGTACACGTGATGCGGGGTTTGCACCTTCATCTCAGCTTACACTTATCCTGCCTTTTTAGCATTTCACAGATCAATCCTCACCTACCTACTTTGTTTTCATTCAGGATAGGGACTACTTACGCACCTCAGTCATTTCGTGTGTGAATACTTGCCATCTTTCGCTGCTACCAAGAAACCGTGATCAGTAGATGAGCAATATTCATTCATATTTTAACAATAATTTCATCCCAATAAAACAACACCAACTCTTGATGATTATCTAAGAGACCTGATACATAGTTGTTTTTATTTCACTCAACATAAACCCCTAGGCTCTTTCCAAATTTATGTCCTACATATCCTTGTTCCTTCCTCAAAATATTCAATTCCATAGTTCCCACCATTTTTCGTTCCTACTCCATTCCCTCAACCTATCGCTAAGTCACCTCGTTCTTACCTTTCTTTTTTATTCTTCATATAGATTGATCTTAAAGCTCAGATTTTCATACTTGCTACAACCCATTGTCATCGATAACACGCACTGTTTCTGTTGAGAAAACAAGAGAGTACGCGAACCCGTTTGACTAAGATATGTCTGACCTTAAAGCGTTCCTGAATGCTGATGACTTCAGAAAAGGTCAGTCCAAGCAACATATCCTCAAGTAGAGTGTTCTCTTGCTAATTTGTTGTAGGATTGGAAGAGCTCGACAAAGAAATGGCGAACGACCCGTACCTTGTGGCATTTGCTCCTATTGAGATTCTCACTGCTGGAGGCTTCCTCGCTGTTTGGTATCTTAAGAGCCGCGAGGCTACTGGCGACCTCGATTATATTATTCACCCCGAATGGTCTACAGACGATGAAATCAAGGAACCATTCCATGAAGCTGTGTTGAAAGTTGGAAAAAAATTGAACTTCAATAGAAAGTGGATGAATGAGGACATGAAACTATTCACAACTGGGGCGACCGATGAGCGGCTGTTCAAACAGTCACAGGAAGAGAATTTGGTTCTTTTTAGGGGTAACAATATATTGGTTCGCGCAGCACCAATTGAGTGGGCATTGGAAAGGAAGTTGAGAAGAATCTACGCTGGTGGCAGGGATCGAAAGGCGGAGTTTGATTTGAGTGATGCAGTGGCCATGTTGAAGAATCTGAAAGACACAAAAGGTCCATTGGACAGAGAGTATATTCGGACGCTTAATATGAACGGATTTGATGTGGTACCCAATGATCACACCATGAATCGTGTGGCTGCGGAGTTTCAGAGGGTATATGGAGAGGAGGCTTTCGCTTAGTTAGGAGTTGACATCTTCAAAGTATCGTTTGATCAAGAGGATTTGAGACTCTAGGTATTTAAATTCGGAGGGTGATTTGATTGTCGAAATTGAACTGGGATATTGAGGAGTACTACGAGTATGAATAGATAGTCTTTCAATAACTTTAATAACCTTATGTAGTATGTCTCTATAATAACTCAATACAGAGCCATGTGATTAACGCACTAGCAATAAAAATTGCCTGACAGACTTGGCTCTTCATGTTTCCATATTGTTCGCGTAATGTTCCTCCACCCGCCCAATATTTTTACACCTCATTTGCCCCTGTCCCACATCTGAACCAAACTCCACGAGAGGCTTTCCCCTCGATAAATATTGTATATCCCATGAACTCCATATCTTTCCCTAGTCCAATAGTACAAGAAATGACCCAAGAACACCAAAGTCGAGCCGAGTAGCGTGATTAGAATTGTTATTGCTCCACCTCTCCTTCCTCTTGCTGATCATCCGCACCAGCCCCGGCCTCAGTTGCGGCCAGAGCAGTTTTGGATTCAAGCTCGGAGTCAAGTTCGTTATCCTTAGGTGCATCATCTTTGGGTGCATCGTCTTTGTCATTTTGTATAGTATCTTGACTTTCGTCCGGTAGTGTGTTCCCATCGTTCGAAGCCGCAATAGTTTCAGAGCTAGTGTCTTCTCTTCTTGCTCGTTTCGCTAACGGCACTTCTTCTATTTGTTCATCTGCCTTACGTTTTGGGCTGACTATCATGTCAGGATCGATATTTGACGAAGCACCATTTGTAGATGAAATTTGGTCATGACTCGAAAGATCATTGGCGGCTGCTTTTAGAGGAGCATCATCTGTTCCAGAGGTAGGCGAAGGTCGAGAATTATCAGTCGTTGAGGTATATGGCTTGCTATCTGGCTGACTATTTTCAAGCTTTTCTTTGGGCTGACTGTCACGAGATTCAGGGTCTGACTGGGAATTATGCTCCGAAGCATTTGATCCATTCACATGGACATGACCGTTGCCGTTTTGATTTTGAGTACGCTCAGACTTTATAGTAGTATCGGCTCCATTTCGCTCTTCTTTCCCACTTGAAGCATGAAGGTATTTGGCAGCCGTGTTTCCGGGTTGGTCTTGGTCCGTGATCTGAAAAGGACTGTTGCTTAGGAATTTATGCAATATTAGTCCAGCTTCAACAATTTGAGCTTCAGTACCCTCAAGATGCTCCCACCAGTCTTTCCCCTCTATCTGGGGAATTTCGCATCTTTTAGCAGTTGCGGCAAATAGAAGAGTTGTGATTGCAATAATCCGAGGGCTTGTTATGAGACCTAGAGTTGAATGGTGGGTATCGCAGATCAATGCCCATGTGTAATTCCTGAGTTCTTTGATTATGGCAGACTCGACACCCACCTTTGTAAATTCCTCAAAGAACCCCACGAGGTATTTCAGCGGAGATGTCGCAGAAAGGTCGAAACATAATAACTCCAACATAAGCTCCTCATACATTAGAATGCTATCACGCCATCGCCAATATTCTTTAGAGCTGGCATCAACTTCGAGCTTCGGATTCTTCTGAGCGATCTTGATACAGGAGAAAATGAATTGTTTGGTGCCTCGTATAGTCTCTTCGGTCTTTGTCGCGAGGAATAAAGCTGTTGCTGCAATTTCCTGATAGAATAATTAGTATTCATTGCGCCGGAGATTGTATAACGGAGCTAGACAAGCAGAACTCAAGGAAGCGAAATCATAGTAAATAGCGTTGCGATTTCGATACAAATTGTTGTAGGGTTTATGTCTGAAATGTGGTATAGAAGCATGATTCATTCGAACCCTAGAAATTAGATAAAAAGGAAAATACATACATAGTGATGAATCCCGGTGCAACCCTTTTTGTCTAAAACCATGCTTCTGCGCATATAGAAACGATGAAAGTAAAGACTTGCGACGCTCACGGTGGTCATAGGGATATGTAGCATATTTCCGATCGATGACATGAAAGAAACACCCTTTGCTCTGCGAATACGCTCTTCCTCGGGCGAGAGACCTTCTAGGATAGATGGAGTGGCCTTAAGCTCTGCCTCTGTGAAGAGCCATTGATCGGGAACTTTAGTCGTCATTTCTGATATCAATGCGTGCTTTGTTTGACGGAAAGGTTGTTCGGGAGGTAGGTGATGATTTGACAATCGCGGAGGCGAAGGAACCGCCGGTGGTATGTACTTCTCAGCTATAGTTGAGGCGCAAGAAGATGGAGGTCGAGTGTGATTTGAATGATCATCCGGAAATTCGAATTCGGCAGTAGGATGTTGACTGGCGGTGGTCATAGGAATGAAGAGGTGTGATGGAATTTGATTTGCGATCGCGAGGCTGTTGTAGACGTAAAAACTTGCTTCGTCTACGGGGAGGCTGTCAACTTTAAAAAAGTCTACAATGGCCTTTTGAATTCAGGTGGTGAAAACATGTACAATTCCAATTGTGCTATTGCTAAAATTCATTATCGATGCAATTCATGTCACAACACAAAAAGACAAGACAATTGAAATCAAAATCGCGATAGCTTGAATTGAGCTAGTCATATCTTAGCGTCATTCATGACATGCACGTGACTACGTGAATCCGCGCCAAAAATCTACCGCGTCTTGATAGCTAAACCATTTTTTGTCTGCCGTAGAGACATGGTGTAGCATGGAGTAACCTCGTATCAGCTATCAAATTATTAACTCGGCTCAAATTCAAATATATACCGAATGACTGGATACATTCCGCAGGTATGGAGATGACTAGGCGCGTGTCTCTAAATCAACATTCTTCAGGAATTAGCATATCGACGGTCATGCTGCCACGCCACTTCAACGCCGACAATGGTTGTGTTATTTGACTCAATTGAAGTCATGTCGTGAGAGTGAGACCCACAATCAAGTCCAAGTGGATGATCTTTGGCTGTAGCACAAAAGTTTGGGTAGGTTAATTTCTCGTCATAGTTGAGAGTGTAATGCTTTGTGCAATTTTACTCTAGGGATGAATTCGAGCAGCTCATGGTGGAAGTGTCGCAATATGAGACATTCTTTCTAGACGTGAACCGCATTTCTGCTCACGCATTCCAACCCTTCATCGCGCCAAGCCTCAAGCTATGCGTCTTGGTTATAGTCAGGATACCCTCATAGATTTCATAAATCTATTGCTGTCATGTAGAAACAATCGCGGGTCTTCAACATCCACCATTATGATTCTATCAAATCTGCTCGTAGCTTCTCTAGGCATCATTTCAGTCACCTCGTCTCAATCATCCAGTGCCACCAATGTTTGCCTAGATGCACTCTCATCAGAGCCTAACGACGCCAAAAGTTTTTGCATACATTATTTAGTCTCGAGCACTATCCCTATCCCTTCATTTGCATCACCGTGTTTGGCCACCAGCCCATCTGACAATCAGTTATTTAAATCTTGTTACCAGCTACTTCATCAATTGGAGAACGAAGTTCCACTACCTGAAGTGTCACATCTCGGCGTTATTGAGAGGCCCGTCAAGCGTGGGGAAACATTACCTCGCGATGGAGGCTTCTTTAATACAGGAAGCGTTCCATCAGTAACAACCAATATTGGGACATATGATAATTATGGATGTTTTGAAGATGGCACTCGGGGAAAACCTCTGGGCTCTCCGCTGCTCAATCTGACTGGAACCGCCGCAGACACAATTCAGAGTTGTGTAAATGCATGTTCTATCTCGGGGCAAAATGGAACACCATATCGCTATGCCGGCATAGAGCCTGGATCTTGCTGGTGTTCTAATTATATCTCGATACTCTCCGTCAAAAGCTCTTCATTTTGCCAATCGACCTGCCCGTCGAATTATGGCAAATATTGTGGGGGTATTGTGGGCGGAGTACTTCACATGCAGATATATGAGTTGAAAATTGTGAGTCCTACGTCGACGGCATCTGTGAAAATAACATCATCTACTTCTTCCTTGAAGTCTTCTGTTAAGTCATCTATCTCAACATCACAGTCTGGGACTACATCTTCATCTAAACTCTTGAGTTTGACGACGCAAACGAGTAGTCAAAAGTCTTCGTCGATTTCCACATCTTCTACTTCTTCTAGCTCAACCAACCTCATTTCTAGTATATCAACAGTCCGTGCATTTTCCACAACGAGCAATATACCATCTACGTCTCTTCCACCAATTATCGAAATATCATCCACCACTAAATCATTTGGTCTACCTCCTGACCCTCCAACAATTCCTCCAATCGTCGGTCCTACAGGCACAGAAAGTTACAGTCTACCATCGGGTACTTTCGCTTACCCAAGTGAATTATCAACTCCCACCCCATCATTCGGCTTGCCTCCCGACCCTCCAACCATTCCTCCTATTGTTGGTCCTACTGGTACCGACAGTTACATTCAACCGTCGGGTACCTTTGCTTACCCGAGTGAACTTTCTACCACAGGTAAGTCTAACTCTTGGGCATCTGTAACACTTGAAGAGCCCGAATTTTGACACAAGTCCCTTCTAACGCAGTTGTAGGCTTTGTGGAACCAACAACTACTCCACAACCTATCTCCACAGCAACGTCTCCCCCTCAAAAGGTTAAACGCGAGTATGATATCACCGCTCCTAATAGTCCATGGCTTCATCTACTTCCTCTAAACTCCCCAGATATCCTTAAGGAAGTTCTTCCCGGCCAAGTTCCAGGATGGGATCAACACGCCATAGCTAAAGAGAAAAAACTCAAGCCTCGAGAATATGATATAAATGCCCCAGATAGTCCCTGGCTTCCTCTTCTCCCCCTAACTTCTCCAGAAATTCTCAAAGAAGTCGCTCCTGATCAAGTTCCGGGTTGGAGACAACAAGCTATTGTCCCGAGATCTGATAAAATAAAACGTGAATACGATATCAATGCCCCAGATAGTCCCTGGAAATCCCTCCTTCCTCTCACCTCCCCAGAAATCCTCAAAGAAGTCGCCCCCGATCAAGTTCCCGGCTGGAAACAACAACCCGTCTCCCCGCCGCCCTCGCCCGCAAAACGCGAATACGATGTCAACGCCCCTGACAGTCCTTGGCGACCCGTCCTTCCTCTCTACACCCCCTCCATCCTCAAATCCGTCCCCGAAGAACAAGTCCCCGGTTGGCGAGGCCAAGCTTCCGCTCCCCTCATCCCCGATTCCGATATTCCCCCAAAAACCAAATCTAAATCGAAACCCAAACCTAAAAATCGTCGCCAACTCGGGCCCCTCCCAGAAAACTTCCTCGAACCGCCCGGTCGTCCAGATTTCATCAAGACCTACCCAGAAAAAGACAACAACAAACCCCTCCCCGCCCCCTTCCACAAAATACTCGAAGCCATCGACCCCAAAACCGGCAAGAAACTACCCATCCTAACCCCAAAACCCAGATACAGCCATTCGAAAATCAGCCTGGATAAATTCCCTAGCTTGAAAGAAATTGGATTGGAGCAAGATGGGAGGGAACATCACGATAAGAATAAAGAGGATGAAGATGAAGACGAAGACGAAAATGAAAACGAAGAAGAAAAAACCGAAAACGCAAAAAGAATCTCGGATCTGCAGAAAATTAGAGATAGACGCTATGCGCACAAATTGCATTTACAAGGTACGCCCAAAGCGTACGCGGAGATGCGCGAGGAGAGCGCGCGCACGGGAAAGAAGAAGATGGTGGTGCAGGAGGGGGAGGAGCGGATTTTTAGGGGTTTGGGGAGGGAGGATGTGGTTGTTGATCGTGTGGGTTTGGGAGGGGTTGAGAAGGTTGAGAAGGATGAGAAGGGACGGGGAGGGGCGGATACAGAGGAAGAAAATTGGATGTGGAGAAGTTGGAGTGGGGAGGGGGGAAAGAGGAAGGGGAAGGGGAGGAAAATTCGTTTGGAGAAGTGAGGTGAAGGGAGCATCTACTTGATGAATAGATGGAATGTGATGCATCTTGGAGATTTTTTAGTCTTTACTTACCTACCTACCTACCTACCTACCTACTGGGTATTTATTTACCCATCTACGAATTCGAAAAGTTAAAACGATGTTGAAAAATCACCGTTCTATCGTATCTATCCGCTATTCACCATTTTCCCAATTTGAAAATCAAAGAAAGAAAGAAACAAACAAGTAAGCAAGTAAGCAAGCAAATAGTAGACTCAAGTCTCTTCATTCGATTCTCAAAAATCCATCCACACATCCACACATCCACCCATGCATGCAAGTATTCCATATATTGCACTCCAACTATGCTATGCTATGCTATCCAATTCTTTCCTTTCCTATCCAATCCAACCCTGTCCAATCCTAATCTAAGACACGCTATACCCTATACCTTATAGTATACCCTACATCCAAAGCAGCCACCTTAAATATCCCTCTTTTTCTTCCCTCATTTCCACCAGCCTCTTTTCCATCACTCCCACCACCCCCTCCTCACCACAAACAAGCTCATCCCACACCCCCCATCCCCGATATAATCCCCATCTATAATCATTCCTCCAAATCCCTCCCCTCCCCTCCACTCCCGTCTCCCCGTCTCCCATTCTCCCTTTTCACTTCTATCCCCGCATCATACCATACCCAACAAAAGAAACCAACCAAACACACGCATATATACCAATGAGCTAGCCAAACAAAACAAAACAGTCTCCTATGATATGAAACATAAGTCAAGGAAGATAAGAAGAAAAAAAAACGCAATGCAATGAAACCACACCACCCAAGAGCCGTAAAAGATAAGAAGAAAAAGAAAATGCCCAACACCATTTGCTATGCAGGTATCTAATGTGTATTTCATATACGCTAAGAAGGAGTGTATCCATTCCAATCCTCCAAACCATGTCCAATCAATCAATCAAAAGTTCCTAATGTTCGAACCAAAAAAATTGTACTGGAGTATCTGTAACAATACTACTCATTATCCAACCATCTCATACTTTTTCATCCAACTCGATAATTACCACTTCACTCCTTTCGGATTAACAGCGTAGTTATATCCAATTCCACTACTTTCATCCCCTGTACAAAATAATACCCCTCCCATTATCTTCTGATCCATCCATTTCAGTCAAAGTTGAACAGATCACACTTCATCATCACTGCGTCATTTCTTATGCAGTAAATTTTCTAAATCCCTCTACACCCAAAGTAGGAACCTCAACCCATTTCAGAGTTGGTACTCCCTCCGACCTTCTCCTCTCAACAAAGTTATTGCACTCTCCAACAATCTGCATCCATTCCGCTAACGCCCTACCCGCATATTTCGATCTCGCGAATCTATCTCTCCCTGCAAGCTTTGGATCCACAGGTGCTACTTCCTTACTCATACCTGGAACTCGAGCGCCAAGCCATGCATGAGCTGGGGCAGGAAGACGAGGTGGTGTAAGTTTTCTTTCATTTGAAACATTAGAACCAGCAGGTCCTCTACCGGCTGCGCCACCTTGGAGGATTGAATGCACTTTTTCGAAATTTTGAGCCCACTCCAAGGAGAATTTAAAGCTATAGGCACGATGAGATGCAGTAGCTGGAGGAGTTTCGCTATCACTTGAATTTTTGGAGCGAAGGGCGGGTCTAGTTCTTGCCACAGATGTAGCTTTCCTTGCTTCCTCGAGTGCTTTCTTTTCCGTTGCAGGTTTGACGGATGTGGAAGGAGAAGCGGATGATTCAGGCGAAGATAGAGATGGGATGATTTTCCCCATAAACGTCCATCTTTTCTTGTTTGGGGTAGTGAGTGCTTCATTAGCAGGTTTGGGAGGTTCATTTTCGTTTTCTTTATTTTCTATTTGTGCCAGGTCTCCTAGAAGTGACTGTCTTTTGTATGCATTAGACGGTTTTCGGGGTAGATTTGAGGCGTTATTAGTTGTCATTAAGCCATCAAATCCTAGAAAGAGATTTGGCGCAGGCATTTGTGTATCATTACGGATGATCAAAAGTCGTCGCCCAGGTGCTGGATAACAAGGTGTTATAGATGGAGGAAGGAGTTCGGAACTCTCAGCCGTTTGTTTGAGGAAGAGGTAATTTGCCCAGGTACCCTTGATGCGCGAAGAAACAATACCAAAGATTGTTCTGTGTTTGTATTAGTCAATGTGCCTCACGGAAAGTGGATAAAATATGACTCACGTATCAAGATCAGTAGCTTCCCCATCCTCGCGGCACAGTCTCCAACATAACAAACGCATGTAATATGCTCGGACCATGGGACACCAATGGTTGAAGAACTTGTCAAATGTCTCCTCGGTAAGCAACCACTCCAAACACAACATCTCCTTTCGGGACTCATTGTTTGTGACAAGGTTCCAGGCAGAGTAGAGAAATGCGAACAGACGAATTTCCGACATACTGTTCTGGCTCTCTAGAATCTTTCTGCAAACATCCAACCAGAAGTGCCATCCGATGAAATCATCTTCAAATTCATGAGCATGATGGAATCGAACAAATAATGAAAGTGCTTCATCCATAAAGTCGCACAAAACGAAACATGCATTATGATCATACAAGGACGTCCTTCGTGCTGAAGCTTGCATCATTTTGCTAAAAGCCTGGGCAAATGTCATTCGGGCAGGCTCGAAGTCGGCAGGTCTTTCAGAAAGGAAGTCTCGAAGTAACATAATCAAGCGATTTTCGGCCATTAGCCTAGCGGAATTGGTGGAGGGGAGGGGCAAAGCAGCAGCGGATGCATCGGCACCCGCGAGTACGTCGTCAAAGGTAATTGGAAGTGCTTCAACTGCTGGTTGACGATGAATTGTAGCATCCAGAGCAGTCAAAATCTGTGCGTGAACCAAAACAAATCCCGGCGCGCGCGCTTTGCTCGCAAATGGAAGATCTGAAGGCATAAATTGCTCGGCCAAGATATGATAATGTTTCGAAAACACATAGAAAAGATCACTATCTCGTCCGCACCATCTCGCAGCCCACGGACCGTACCATGGTATCTTGGAAACAAGAATTGATAATGTAGGATTTTTCCGGAGCTGATTAGACATTGTCATCACTGACGTCCAACCCAATACTCGAACATGTGGCGGAAATGTAGCAGCGACTTCTTCAGTTTCCACTTTATTAGGTCGTTTTAGTAGACCCAACTCATCGGCAACACGTTTCAAAGTGTCAGCCGGTATTTTCCATATTCGAACCATTATCTCTGAAATTCCAGGCACAAAGAAGAAAGCATACGCAGCAGCCTTTCCACAAAATGTGACCAGACTTGCAGGAGCATGTCTAAGTGACATTTTGGCAACCACAAAGTGCATCTGAGATGTTAAATTTTGAATAAACAAATTTCTGACATTGTGATAGACAGACTCGGCTAAAAATTGTGATCCTGATGAGTTCAGAGAGCTTGAAGATTTTCTGCCACGTATAGACATGCGCTCAGTGCGCTCAGGAGATCGGTTAGGAGATCTTTCCGATAGGGGCGAGAATTGCGATGGTCCGAGTCTCCATTCTGGCCGTGTCATGATCATCACAATGGCTTCAAGCAGTACAGGACGATCTACACCAGATACTATTTGATTTGCACGTCCATCTAGTACTTCCAGAAGCCCGAGCCACCATTTATTAAAGATGTTGATTCTTCTATCAATATCCTCCGGGCGAAGACATCTATTGGAAGGGTGGTTGATATTATTTCGAAGAAATGGTAATAATGTGGAGCGAACGACGTTGGTTTTTAACGATAGTGATTTGGATTGAAATTTAGAGTAATCGTTTTCTAACCCTCGGAAAGCCTGCCAGAGTTCATCTCGTTTTCGTGGTGTCTCAACACTCAGAAGCTTTTCCGTGGAGAAATTTTTGGGTAGCGGAGGGACTTTGTCAATGGAAGTCCTCGGAGTAGATCTGTTGTCTATTGAGCTGCCCGGTAGACTGCTAGTAGATGAATTGACGGAACCGAAGCTTCCGATACCCAGTATACTACTCGGTCTCTGCCTGATCTTTCGAAGAGTTGAATTCCTCTTCACTGGGGGTGGCTTAGATGGGCTATCGATATCCTCGACTGTGTGGTCGAACTTCGCAGGAATGACTGGCGGAGGGGCAAGTATGGTGGTCGCCATTTTCGACGGCCCTTCACTTCTCCCGTCGCCCTCGATTTGTTTTCCTGCTTTTCGATTGCTTGGAGATGGCGATCTTGACGATGACGAAATCCAAGACTTTCGTGCAAACGTAGCAAAAGATTCCGATACGGATTTCGTCTTATCTCTGGAAGCCTTGGGAATCTGCGGCACTGGAGGTGCTTCATCGGGCGTTGAATTGGCATATTCAGGAGCGGGGTGTCTCTCGGGTGATCCCTTCACCTTTTGAATCCAAGACTTTGGACGTGCCACCAGAGATTGTCTCCTCCCGACTCTCTCATTCTTTGCCTTTTCTTCCTTCGTGAGTCGGTTGGTCGATTTTCCTTCTCGGATGGAATTTGATTTCGGTGAAGGTGTTTCTATTTGTGGGAAGGGAAAAGATGGGGTGCTCGCGGCAGAGTTCAGTCTATGTAATTCTCCTTCATTATAATCGGTACTCGCATCTTCAATGGTTGGCAAGGTGCTGAAACTCGCAGATCGTGGAAGTTCGGTATCGCTATGGATGGAAGATCTCTTGTACTCAACATTAACTAAATCGGGAATATTGGAAGAAGAGTGAGAACGAGGGAAAGTATTCTTCGATTCGAAGACCGAAGGCATTGTCAAGGTAGAACCATGCATGGCCGCAACAGACTGCGTAGAGCAGAGAAATGTAGCAGAATCTAGATGAACATTGCAATTCTTTTTTTCTACAAATGAGGATTCAAACGAACAAACAAACAAACGAGTGACAGGTTAGTCGCGCGTTCTCTGACCTGCAGAGATGTCGACTGATTTGATGAGGCTGAGTAAATTTCCAAGATCGAATTCCTTCTGGAATAGAATATGTTTTCAAAAGCTAGGGTGGTAGGGTAACGAAGGTTGTTGGAGGATGGCGCCCGAGTCTTCCGTTTCACAATCTCTCGAATTTAAACGATTGTGGATCTTTTTTCTTCCCTCTTGTTTCTTGTAGGCATTCAGAATTGGAGAAGAAAGAAGTAATTGGATTGGATTGAATTGAAACGATTCGACTTGAATGTATAAAGAAGTAGTAGTAAGTATTGGGGTTGGTAATTCTTTGAAGATCCGCGTAGTTGATGTGAAAGCGAATGTGAATGTGAATGTGAATATGAATGTGGTGGGTAGTGGCAGTGGCAGTAGTGGTAATGGTAAGATAGGCACTTCCGGGATTGTCGCAAATTAATTAAGCACGATATAAAAATTTCGTATCTGAGGAGGGAAAGTGGTATATAGTGTCGTATAATATCGTATAATATCGCATGTAGGAAGTTGTATGTAAGTAATAACTAAGGAGTATGTATGCACAAACGAATGTCGAATTTATGTAGATGTTTCCGTTAGAAGGAATAATTTTGATGGAGAAGAAAAAGAGGAGAGCGTCAAAGGATGTACGACGATGATGATGGGATGAAGATGCATGAGACAGAAAGAAGAAAGTGAGGAGAGCGAATGAGGGGGAAGAGAAGGAGGAGGAGAAGGAGGAGGAGGAGGAGGAGAAAAAGAAAAAGAAAAACAAGAAGAAATGTGAAAATTCAAGACCAAATCACGATAAAATCACGATAAAATCAACATGGTTCAATCAAATAAAAACGTGGATTTGATAGCGATGAGGGATGAGGGATGAGGGATGAGGGATGAGGGATGAGTGAGGAATGCTGAGTGCCCGGTGAGTATAAGGGTAGTTAGTACTCCGTAGTTGTTGACCCTGAGTGAGTGGTGAATGAAGGTGGAGTTTATTCTTTAACTCGATGAGGCTGGGCTTGTCTTTTCCTTGATCTCTACTTACTATCTAGGATAATATCTAGGGGATGATTGGAATCATTGGCATTCACAAAAAGATAGGGATGAGAAGGGATGCAACACAACATAACATCAGTCAGCATCGGTATGATACCTAGTAGTTATGAATTATGAGTATATTACATCGGTACCATACAAAGTAGAGTGTATCTGGGAAGTGATAATCGACATCAATATCAATATCAATATCAATATCAAATTTCACGACAAATAAGGGTCCAAAAGAACAAACGTGCTTTCATCAATGAGACTAAAGTCCTTCGCTCATACCGGCACTTCGGAATTAGGATGAGTCCAAGCACACAATTTGATGGAAAGGAAAGGCCAAGTGTTGAAGAGAGTAGAGGAGAAGAGACCAAGGGATCATCTACCTGAGGTATCGTGAGAGACCCTTGATATATACCCAGTATATACGAGGTATTATATACACATCGACAAAGCATCATACTGACATTGCCTTTTCTGGTAATTGTTTACATACACAAGTGTACCTATACTCATTGGTTCTACTATACGACTGATGCTATGTATATAGTATATACGTATGTATGCATCTATCAAGAGACTAACTGTACCGGCTCGTTCTTCCATTTCTCATATCCTTTCTTTCATCAACCCCCTCCCTCCCCTTATCATCGCCTCGCAATGGATTGATCCCAAGCATCCAATGAACCAACAACAATCTATTTTTAGTTAGTCATGTCGTACGTATTACTTTCCGTTCATGACCTTGATCTATCTCGGATTCTGACATGTTGCATGTGTTATATGCAGGCAATGCAGACCCGTGCTAGGATTCTAGGAAGCGCAGGCAGGCGTGGGAGCCGAACAGCGCAAAGAGAAAGTGGGCGATAATTGTGCAAGAGCACAGCTTTCCAAGAAATCCCTAGTCGAGGCGATAATATGTTGTGCTCTCCCAAGCTTTCTATTTGGCCCCTTAAACATCCCTTGAGCATGAAGAACACGGATCTGTCGATTCCCCTCTTCGCAATGCAATGCCTTTATCGCCCATAAAACGTCTTTCCTTTCCGCTCGTGTTTCTGAGAAATTTCCCAACTTGAAACCTTTACGAAAGGATACTTGACTTCACATAATCGTTCCTTTTGTGGGGACATGCTGTCCCTCTTCGGGTCGGTCGGATTGATACGTTATGATTGAAGAGAAATCTCACCGAGATTCGATTTTCGAAAATCCTCAAATCCTTGAATGTGTTCATAACCGAAAGAGATCATTACGAATGTTCCGCGCTTGTTGAGATAGCATGTGGGTAGCTGTGTGGCCTGGTGGAGACACCTATGCTGGTTGGCTGCAACGATGTTTCGTAGATCTCAGCAGGGGAAGTCTCATATCCGAGATTTGATGCCAAGATATCGAAAGATGTTGAAGAAATAACGATGCCGTGAAAAGATACAGGACAAATATACATACCGATGTAAGCAATGCTTAACTTCTCGCAGACTTTGACAATGACATTTTGGAAATTGCCAATCAGTGAAATAAGATAATTTTCCGAAGTCTTACTCAAACTTTAAGAGTAAGGGGCTGTGGAGTCCTGAATGGTTGAATCAAAATACATCATCTACTTCTTCCAACCTGCTGAGCCTGCTGAGCCTTTTCTAAAAAGGAGCTCTTGCATACCGTGTTGTTGTAAGAGTACTCTGTACATAAGCTCTAGGTATCCCAAAATCTGCATGTCTTAGGTCGTATGCCTTTGAAGCCGCCACCAGATTGTGCACAGTTCCGTAATTCCTGTCTGCATGTGAAATACGGCAATGCTTATCGGAAAGGGAATGTGGATATAACTGCTTGGTCTCCTTCATGCAATGATTCGTTGTCTTTCCCTGAGATTACTCAAGATGCACATTCTGCCATTTCGAAAGCAAGTCAAAGGACACAATAAGATAACGGGATAGTGTGGAAATGTGACGATGTAGAGATCTACCAGAATTGAAGCGATCCTTCTCCCAAGAGCTCATTCGTCCAGAGCAGTGTCCGCCTTTCTCGTTTGGTATGCATAGGTAATGCTCAGACTGGTATCGGATACACGTTCTTCGCGGTTCCAAGGTTCTCACACGCAGAGTAGACACAAATTATAATCCACACAGCCTTATCAAAGAAGCCGTCTTGGCTTTCAGATGTGGCTGGCGGTTAGGCTCACTATTGGTTGCATATTCTCCGTTGATAGTTTGAGTGCCTCGAGTGCCTATCTTCTGTCGAATTCCACGAGATCAAGACAAGGTAGATAAAAACACATAGTACCCTACCTAGTGGTCTTAAGACGGTGTCGATCTACTTATTAATCACATCGTGACATTATTTGAAAACATTCGATATATGCCTAGGTAGGTCTCCATAGGTAGCTATGTTCAGTACGAGGCACGTGATAGGTAGGTAAAAGGGTGACAACAGCACTAGTGTTGGAATTCATTCATAGGACGAACTAGTCATTAGCTAATGATATCTTTGATCATTACCAGGTAAGTACTCGTAGCTGGCTTCATCCTTTCATTGGTCAGCCTTGCATGCACGGCTGTGATTCTTCGCCTTCCCCACAAAATTATCTAATTGTCAAATTCCAATCACACTACGAAACCATTGCAAGAACACCACATCACCACCGCAACTCCATTTACAACCGTTACTCTATCGCCAACAGTAACAAATGTACTGGCCAAAATACAACTACCTCACACTCAATCTTTCCTACTCATAACTACTTAGATTTCAAATATATTACACCATTTTCAAAATTTAATATAAACGTCATCTCAATACCCCATCACATTCGGTACAACGAGCATCCAACGACATCATGGATCAACTTCCGCCCGAGATTCTTGACTCGATTCTTCAAAAGAATATCGAGATGTGCCGCGACCATAAATCCCAACTTTTGGATCTGCGATTAGTGTGTAAAGCGTTCGATCAAGGCTTAAAATCATCAATCTTCAAGACGACCTCATTGGAATTCTCGCGATTCATCCGATTCCGAAATATCGATGACAATCCAGACGAACTGAAAGCTCTCAAAGATATAGCTTCATTATCATCCTCCATGTACATTGATATGATGATAACTCGAGACACGGGTATGCGCGAATGTCCTTCCCCTCGTCCCTCAATTGCATCACATCACTTTCTATGCGCATTGAGCAGTCTATATACTGATCGCGCTGTATCATTTTATCTATCAGCGAGGCATTTCAAAGCTAACACATTTGTCAGATGAAATTGATCAGCTTAAAGAAACATTCAACGCTATCTATGCTGCGGTACCTGAGATGGCAGACTTGATTGACTCCCTTCGATCGTATTGCCTCAACAAGACCACATTTACAGAGGAGGATTACAGTCGTCTACTTCGCAGAGTCATGCAGAATGCTCCAGATATAACTCGACTTAAGATTAACCTGCCATTCCAGGTCGTCAGCAATTCTTTCATGACCTCTACAAGATTATTCGCGAACACTCTAGCATGTGCGGCAAATCGTCCAGAGGAGCACCAAAAGATAGATACATTGGTTCTAGATCACATCACTGATGTCACGATCAATAGTCTATGCAACGTGCACATCGATGTCGAAAATGCTTTCAAAGTATTTGAAAATCTAAAAAGCTTGGTGATATCATGCAAGAGACAAGAAAGCAGAACATCACTACAAACCGTTTTTGCTCGAAACTTCTGGTTGTTAATTGGGAAAGCCAAGGATCTGGAAACCTTGTGTATCATTGGATGGAACGTGGCGCAAACCACCAGACGTATAAGAAATAAAAGAGTCGCGTCCAGGATGACGACCGAACAGTGGACCATGCGGTGCCTTCCATACTATTCTAGCAAGAGACTTGTCCTTAGCAAGTTGAGGTGTTTGGAATTAAAACGGATGGATCTAGACCCTTTGATGCTGCTGCTCTTGATCAAGGAAACCAGTCAATCCTTGACAGAATTATACTTGAATGATATCGGTCTGAAAGTTAATGGTTCGACGGATCGAGAGAATACCAGTCTATGGATAGGTCATCAAGATATCAAGAAGCCTAAGGAATGCACATGGGTTGCTCCAGCCATTCGAGATATTGAAGACCTCAATCTCAAGATCCTTCGAGTCAGTAAACTTGGTTATGATGATTACAGTCCAGACCTTGATTCGGAACATCCCAATTATGATCTTGACGACCCTACTGGACACAATCAATCTTTTGATCAAAGGTTTGTGGAAGCTGTCATGGGTACAAAATCCCCGTTGCCCCTCGAGTTGGTATCCAATACATCTTCTGAAATGGAGGATCTACATGAAAAGTCAACCTATGCTGAAGTTGACCCGAATACTTACGATGCTGAAATATATCAAAAGAATCACAACACAACATCGAACTACAAAAAATCCATTGATGGCATCTTCCACAATAACAATGAAAGGGCATTGAGGGAATTACAAAACATAGTCAGCGTTGCCGACAGAGGCATGGCATTACTTACTAGAGAAGTGGAAAGAGGCACTGACTTGACTGCCGATCCAATTTCTGGCGCAATCGTCGATCCTCCAGTCGGTACCTGAATAGTCTGAAGATAAGCTGGAGCCCCTCAATCATGACTATATGAGACCACATATCGACGATATGGGGATGTTGATACTGCTTTTTGAAATAATCATTGCTTCATTCATGGCCTCACTATTTAGGGACACCAAAATTTCCTCTACGCAATTTTCAAATACTAATTGGAGACATGCTAATCTCTAGCTTGAGATTCTCTGTTCTGTTACACACACTGTGGACATGACCAAAACACATACTGGACCCTTCAACCCAAGAAGGATTATCTTTAACTAGGCACAGCTCCCATCAAGTCAGGTGATGACAGGAGTGTAGATGGGTTCGTCGCAGTTTTTACTTTAAGCGCCTAGTCTAGGACACCAACAGGTGGCATATCAATCGAGCACCCACTCTTGCCCCAAAAAGTTGGTTTCATTTCTTATACTATTGGTCAAATCAGTCTTCGACAATGTACTTTTGGTCCTACGCAAGTTCCAACATTCGTCTTCGTGGCAATACATCACATCACGATCATGCAAATATTCTGGCATACTTTCGTTCCCCTTTTCACACACGACATTAGCTACTCAGGATTAGCAGGCAGATTTATTCTTGTCGCTAAATACACAAGTTGCTTGTTAAAGTTATATGAAAAATCAATCTTTAAAAAATCTTTAATTTGGTAGGATCTACCTGCTTACA
Source organism: Botrytis galanthina (assembly GCA_004916875.1). Classification (NCBI taxonomy): domain Eukaryota; kingdom Fungi; phylum Ascomycota; class Leotiomycetes; order Helotiales; family Sclerotiniaceae; genus Botrytis; species Botrytis galanthina. The sequence goes on from PQXL01000003.1 coordinate 173,031, forward strand.
TGTCTTCGCAGGACCGCAAAATGGTTATCTTAGACTTTTGAGGCCCATCATACGGTTTGGCGGAGCAAGACGGTGCTCGCAGGCTTGGGCTGTTGGGATATAGGGATAGAAGGTCCATAGCAGATAGAGGAATGATTATACTTAATGACCTCTGGTCCGCACTTGACTTTGTCCCGACCTGGGATTTTATTTTTTTCACCAACCAGTGAGCCAACCTATCTGTTCTTCCCTTTTCTTTTTGAAATTCGTTCCTAGTTGAAAGATATCAACATTTACAAACACAATCAGTGTCAAGACGAAGTCCAGAATCTAAATATACTACATTCTCATCCTCGCCTTGCCAATTATTGAATACAAGTTCACCTGCTTTCCCCTCGTGTCACTTGTCCAGGCGAAACTTCGAAAAAAAATAAAAATCTAGAAAGCTCAATAATAACAGAAATTGATGATTGATCTTTTGAAAATAGGTGGTGGTGCTTCATTTTTTGTCAAATTGAAGGATTGAAAATCTTTCTCTGTGTTTTTTTAACTTTATTTTCATTTTTTTGGGTTGTTTTCTCGGCTTTCTGTTTTTGGATCTTTTCTTTTCTTTTCTGGATAGATAGGGAGAAAGAGGGGTTTGGGATTTGGGATTTTGAATTTGGGATTTAAGAGATATGTCGAATTTTTCGGCTGGGCATGATGGGCATGATGGGCATGAGGAGGGGATGTATGGATATACGGGTGCGTATCCTTTTTTCGCGTTGGGTTTGGAGGGGGAGGGGGAGAGTGTGAGTACGGAGAATGGGGATGGGGATGGCGATGGGGATGGGGATTTGAATGGAAATGGAAATGTGAGTGGAAATGGAAATAGAAATCAGATGGGTAAGGCAAGACAACATGTAAGGCATATTTCTTCGGCTACAACGTTGATTGTAGCGAGAGAGGAGGAGGATGAGGGGGATCAGATGCAAGTTCCGGAGAAGGTGTTGATTATTGGGAAGGGTGGGTATGAGAGAGGGGAGAAGAATGATGATGATGATGATGCAGAGTTGGAGTTGAAGAGGAATGCGACGGGTTTGTCGATGGGGGGTTTGGAGGTGTTGGTTAGAGATGAGGATATAGAGTTAGAGGGTGGGGGGTTGGAGAGATTCGGGGATGGGGATGGGGATGGGGATGGGAATGGGAATGGGATAGAGGAGAAGGGGGAGAGAATAGGAAAGCTTATGAGGTGGGATGAAGTTGGTGAGTTTTTTTTCTCTTTCTTTTTTCAGCTTTTTCTGGGTTTTTTCTTTGGGATTGATACTACGAAATGTATCACGATAGTGCGAATGTGTTTGCGAGATTCATGGGAGGCGAGGAGGTGACAAGTACTCATACTGATAATTTTTCAAAGCGGAATGGAGACAGGATAACGAATATATTCTTACTGGATATCGGTACGTCTTCTCTCATTCCCTTTCCCCATCCAAATAACCCATATCACACACAACCATCATCCCATCCCATCCTCTCACCAAGCTAACTCCACCTCCACCCCCAGACCCGAAACCAAATCCTCACTCCGATCCTTCAGAAGCGTATTTCATCTACACAATGAAACAAGTAATCAATCCTCTCCTTTTCCTCTTCCCTCCCTTCCTCCCTTCCTTCCTTCCTCTCACACATCCATCTCAAAATAACACAACATGCTCATCTCCAAATAGTAAATATCCATTCCCATCTCATCGGCGCAGTACTCTTTGCGCTCCTCCCCATCTACATCTATCACACCTTACTACCCCGCTACCACGATGCCGCGACCGCAGATCTTGTGGTTTTTGCGTTGTTTTTTGGAGGCGTGGCGGTTTGTTTTGGGTTGAGCTTTTTGTATGTTTTTCTTTTCTTCTTCTCTTCTCTTCTCTTCTCTTGTCTATGGATTCCCCATCCTGCTCATCCCCTCCTTTTTTTTAACTCACTCTTTGCCTGCATTCTTGCCTTGCATATATATCCTTTTCTTCTTTGTCTCTGACCCGTCTCTGATATCGCAATTTTCCTTTTCCTCCAGACGTCATTTCTAATCACAGCTCCCAATTTTGAATCTTGAAGTTTAATATTTGAGACTGGAGACTAATTCATTTCGCACACGCAGATATCATACCCTTAGTAATCATAGTCACCAAACGGCATCTTTCTGGATCGAGCTCGATTATCTCGGCATCGTGGCTCTCATGTGGGGAAGCACTGTTGCGACCATCTATCACGGTTTTATATGTGATGTGAAACTCCAGAGAATCTACTGGTCTATGGTACTTTCTCCTTCCCTTTCCTTTCTATTCTCCCCTCCCCCTCACCTCTTCCTTCCTCCTCATCACACCCCCGCTAACTCCACCCCCAGATCACCCTCCTCTCTCTCGCTCTCACCCTCTTCACCCTCCTCCCCCCCTTCCGTACCCCGTTCTTCCGTCCCTATCGCACCCTCATGTATGCAGCCCTGGGTCTCTCAGCTGTCATCTTCATCGTGCATTCGATTATCATCTATGGCATCTCGTTGCAGTATAAACGGTTGAGTTTGGGTTGGATAGTGGGCATGGCGGGACTTAATTTTGTGGGGGCCTTGGCTTATAGTTTGAGGGTGAGTTTTTTTTTTTTTCTATTGTTTCATTTCTTTCTTTCTTCCCATATCATTCTTCATACTCAATTTCCCCCCGAAACTCGCACACCCGGGCCTATCACAACCGTAACATCTACGAAACCCCCAGCTTCGAAGCGTCAATTCACGAGGCTCGATCGGGAATACAGTCAAATCTATCATCCAGACGTATTCACAAGAGAGAGAAAGCAAGAAAGAAATAAATAAATAAATAAAAACGTAAACTAACGTTCCACAATAGATCCCGGAAAAATACTTCCCCGGCCGTTTCGATATCTACGGTAACAGCCATCAGATCCTCCATTGTATGGTGGTGCTCGCGGCGCTGGCGCATTTTGCGGGCTTGGTGCAGAGTTTTGATTATTTGCATTCCGGGATTGAGGAGTGTCCTGTGCGGTAGGGATGGGGTTTTGTTTTTGGGGGAGGGGATTAGAGGTGCGGGATTGGAGGTGCGGGATTGGAGGTGCGGGATTGGAGAGTTAGTTCAGTTGGTATGTTGGGTTGAGTTGGATGAGGGAAGTGATGTGGTGTTGTGGTGTTGTGGTATTGGGGATATATGAATCGTGTCGTTTGGGGGTTTGGGGAGATGAAGATGGATGGATGGATGGAAGGGAATAGAGTGGATTTTGAGTGTATTCTATCATTTGTGTTTACTGTTTTCAAGAAAGAAGTCTACATATATACATACACAGACATAAATAGATCAAGTCAAAGAAGTACTAGGTAGATACAATTGTCATTTATGATATTTCGAGGAGACTAAAGAATTACCTATCTATTTCGTGTACGGAACGAGAAATGAGATGTATCAAAGACAATTACAAAAAGTATCTGATTCCTTTTCCTTCCGCCTCGAGTTTTCTGGTAGGATGAATCTGTAGTGAGTCATTTCTTTTTTTCTCTCTTTTTTTCATGTATTATTCGTGAGGGGTATTGTACAAAAGTCTTCTTCATTTCTTCTTTCGTCTTTCGTCTTTCCTCTCCCATCGATTCGTATCGTATCGTATCGCATTGGATTGGATTGTATTGTAAAACATCTTTTCCAACAGCGTAAGATGCAAACAAGATGATCGACGCAAGCCCAGAATCAAAAGATAGAAAGAGCAAGCAGAAACCGAAATCCGAAAGAAGAAAAAAATGAAATAATCGTAGCCCAATCTAGTCGTATGCGTACGCATGTATGTATGCAAGTAATCGATCAAAGTCCCACGGACGCTGACACCACACCCTAAACCCACATCATCTACAGTTTCCACTCCGTCTTAAACTCATATACCACGCTCTTCAACGCCGTCTCTGTTTCTCTCAACCAGCGCTCTGTATCTTTCATCTCTTCATCCATGTCCTGAAAAATGTCCCACAGACCGGATAGTGCGCGATTCACTTTATCCTTACTCTTCTGCGCAATCTGCATCTTCTCCTCGGCCTTTCCATCGCTCTTCTCGCCCTGCGTAAATTGTTCATTCGCTCCAAACCCCTTCACGCTCTTGCGAACCATATTCAAAACCCCCTCCACATCATCCTTCTCCATAATCTCCTCCACCGCCTTGCGGAACCCCGTAACTCTATCCTCCATATACGAAATCTCAGCACGGAACCGATTATGTTCCTCCGCAGGATACGCAGGATTCTGTGCAAATTTGACCACCTCCCAATCTTCCTCGACGACACCACCTGTCGCACCATCTCCCTTTCGCAAAACGCGTTGCGCGCCCGCATTCCGAACAGCACTCTCCTCCATCTGAGAAACCGCAGCCATCTCCTCAAGTTCGTAGATGCCCTCGATCACTTCCCACAAACCCTTCACCAAAGAATTCTTCTTCTCCGCCACAAAGGTTCGATGACACGAAATCCGATTACCGATGATGATTTTGGTTCTGAGCACATACTGCGACGCATCGATTCCGTGACCCATCTTGAATTCCTTCATCATCGCGTCTTTGTTAAAGTTGCCGCAATCGATATTTCCACTAAAGTTCATTCCATTCGTTCCATCCTTTCCATCATTCATCTGTGCCTCGCCATGCGCACCGTCGAATGGAGGTTGAAGAGTAGGAAGAATTTCGGTGAACCCAACATTGGTAATACCTTGGTTCGCCATCATCATTCGCAGCATCATGATGCCGATGATGAGTTGCGATGCGACCATGACGAGGAGAGCGGTCACTTCGCGAGGTGTGAGTCCGCGCTTTGGGAGGAGGGGGAGAGCCATCTTTGTTTTGGTCATGGAGAATGGTGTCTCGTGGATCGTAGATCGTAGATTGTAGATCGAGGATTTGAAATAGATCGACAGGATTGTTAAAGAGTGACTTTGATTTCTTGTTCGAGAGACTGAGAGACTGAGTTTGGTCGGGCTTGTTTATTTTCAAACGTGCAAATAGAATTTCCTGCGACGACCTGACAAGCAACAAGAAGAAACAAGACAAGATGAATCCACCTGTAACAATTCCTATCTTATAGATGGAATCAAAATCTGCAAGAGAAAGAAGTGCAAACTGGTGGAAGCCAGTACTTCAACTATTGTCGAAAGGATTATCTTGTATTGTACAATTTGGGTTTTGGGACTGTGGGTTGTGGAGTGAAAGAGATTCGGAAATGGAGAAAGAAGACAGTAGAAAAGAAACTGAAAGATCTTTCAAAACCAGGCTGACAACTTCGGGTCAGGTGGTAAGGGGGCCGAGCTGTGAAAGTGAATGTCAAGAGAAAGGGATGTAGTTCGGATGAGAGTTGAGAACTACCTAGTATCATGCATGCCAATCTGACAATGTTGTTGACATAACCTTAAGGCATGTCTGGTGTGTAAAGTAAAAAAGACCAAAGGAAATGCAGAATAGATAACTCAAACAAGATATCAAAGTAATGAATCGAAAGACAATGATTATTATTAAATTTACATTATATAAAACCCCAATAGTAAGTTTCCAACTTCCAAAATATGATAGACATAAAACTTTTCGACATAAACACCATACCCTGGGTATCATAAAAATCAACATTAAAAGAAAGTAGCCAATTTGATCTCTCTCCATCTTTCCCTTTCAGTATGCCACCACCAATCCCTCTTCTTTCTATCCTTCGATTTTGAGTCTAGATCTATATTCCAACTTCCCGTACAACCATCACTAGACTTCGACTCGACTCCCTTCTCCAAGAGTGTTTCGACACTCATGATTGACTCATCGCTGCCTTCAATGTCTGGCTTCAAATCGTATACAATCTTACTCTCTACTTTGCCAATAAAAGTTCCTAACTTGAACCTCTCGAGGAATTGTCCATCGTCGTCCCAAATTATTATATCAAACTGTGGTGTTGTAGCAGTATCAATCCGAAGTTGAGCAGCATGTCGAGCACTCAATAAACTCATCATCTCATGTTTGCCGCTCCCATCTATATGGGTTTCATATGCAAGAGACAGTGAAGATGAATTGGAGGATTTTCCAGTCATTACACTATCGCGACGCTCACTCTGTCGAGAAAATATCGACTGGCGATTTGGTGGAGGTATTACGGGTATAGTGGCAGGCATAGTAGCCGCTCGATTCTGAGGGTTGCCAACTCCCATATTTCGATACTTGTCTCCTGGTAATTCAATTCTTGACCTTGGTTTGCAAAGCTTTTGAAGCATACCATTAAAGTCAGTTGGGGCACGGATAGACTTTAGGTTGGGAAATCCGGAGAAAGTAATAGATTTAGCAAGGATCTCAGAAGCCTTGTCGTCATCAGGATTCGTGATTTCCCAGTGAAGGTGTTCGAGGGTGGACGAAGCAAGATAAGGGTGTAAGAAGATATCATTCTGGTCATTGAGCATAGGAGAAGGACCCTGAGATAAAGAGAATGATTTGAGGCTCTTCAGGTGAGTGAAAAATCGAGCGAGGATGGCGAGTGATCGGAGTGGTAATGATATTAAAGATAGCGAGGTAAGATTAGCGGAAGTCGGTAATGATGCATAGGCTGCTAATCCATTCGAGGTTATGCCTGGAAGTGAATCGAGTCGAAGTTTTTTGAGAGCTGGAAGGGAAAGCAAGTTTTCATCATTGAAAGAAGTACGTGGGAAGTTCGATATATATAAATCCTGAAGCGACGGAAGACGTCGAAATATATCGGTGAATAAAGGTGAATCAATCATGCCACCGGGGCTACAGTGAAGAACGAGTGTTTGCAAATGTGGCCAATTCGAATTGAGACCCAAGAAATCGAGATATTGTTCAGAGCGCAAGGGGCCTGGTACAATCACAGGGTTTTCGATTTCATCAGATGCATTGTAAAGACGACGTATTGGACTTGGTTCGATGATCCAAACTTTCTCGACGAGTTTCGATCGTGTCCCCAGTGCATGGAAGAATTTCGTAAATTCATGATCGTATGGTTGATAGAATCCTGGTACGCGTTCTAAGTTTGGACATGCCATTATCACTGAAGCCACCAAATCCATGTATTCATCCTGGTCTTGTTTCGTTTTGGCCGAGTCTGGCATTGAAGGGACTTTCAATGATTTGACATATTCGGCGAGTTCTGGTTGACTCCGAAGAGTTCGTCGAAGGAGTCTCAACCTGATTCCATGTTTGGACTTGTATTTTTTCTTCATATGCAAACTCGAATCACTGCCAACAAGCTGTATGTCTTCATATAGAATAACTCTTGCAGCACTCCACCATTTCTTGTTGCTCAATCCAAGACTGTGCAGATCCCTCATCCAACATGTTGCACAACTTAGGCTCCCCGCTTTCAGATGTGATTTCTTGAGCTCCCGCAGAATGACCAAGAGTATTTCTTCGGGAAGTTTAAGCAAACCCTCTCCTAAAGATGGCTGCGAGACAAAATTCGTCCAAGATACAGGTTCCTGCATCAACCGTTGAGGCTCGAGGAGGGTTGTTCGAACCGGTGGTCTGGGCTCAAATTCATATCGATTGGAGATTGGATCTGTTTGGGACCTTGTGGGTCCTACCTGAATCGTACTTCTTGATGCCGATTTGATTGAGTAATTGTTCGACACCGACGATATATCACTGGCCAGGCTGGATGAATCGTCAATTGAGGCACTGGTGCTCAATGGACTTCGAGGTCTTGAATCAACGGTACTCGTACTTCCTGCCGATGCCGGTCTAGTAGTTCGTCGTGGTGATTGCATTTCCCATGTAATTCCTTCCCAAATGATAAGATCGTTTTCAGGAAGTTTGAGAGTATTATATGCAGGATGAGAGATTGAGGTTGTATCGTGTTGGCTGGATCTTCGCCGCTTCTTTAAGATGTCTCGATCCTTTCGGTTGTTTCTAACCTTAATGTGAGATGTCTGATCCTTTCGCAAACAATTAAATGAATGTGTGTAGGTTGTGTGAGATGGGTAGGAAGAGGAAGAGGAAGAGGAAGAGGATGAAGAAAAAGTCGTGGTTCTAAAGGAGAAAATGTAGTGTCAGCCATAACAAGCCATATCGTTGCAAATGATAAACCCAAGAACACGACCCTGATGTGCTTGAGGCTTTTCCGTTTCCGTATTCCCTACCCCATTTCGACGCCGTAAAAGAGTACTGATCGCGCGCCTAGGTAGTAGGAGATGCAGAATAAGATTAGGGTGGAGCGTTTATGTACAGGGAGGTGATCCCAGAGAATGGCTAAAGCGCAGAAACAGTGGAGGGACGGAGGTAGAATTCCCCATTGGATACAAACGGACCACTGATAGAGCATAGAGGAATCATACTATTTTAAGGCACAGCCGCCTTTATTGCCTCCAAGTTCCAAGTGTACGCTCCAAGGCGTTGCCCTTTGAGTTCGGAACTTGGGGCGGGACTGAAATGAACAATGCAACCCGAAGTTGGAGCCTTCTCGAAAGAGGAAAACGGTAGACTCGAGATGGAAGGCATTGAGAGATTGAATCTTTCATCTAGCCAAAGTGGAAAGAAAAAGAGAGTAATTGAATGGTATCACCAGTATCTTTGGGTTTTCATACCTCGGACTTGGATTCATCCTCATCTCATCAGACAATGAATGGATGGATGAATCAATTCGTTATCTTCACCACTTCGTTTAATTTACAGTCTTCAGTGGGTGGGGAACGCAGACGTAGGTGCATGTACTTCGTACTTCGTACTTCGTATGGCCGGTGGACGGTGGACCTCCTGAAGACCTTGCAAGTTGCAAATGTCTCAAATTCTCAATATCACCAATCCAACGATAGGCAAGGGACCATATATTGGCCTGTTCAACAATGAAGTAATATAAAATCCGGGGATCTAAATCTACCCCATAACAGCAGGAACTCAAAGTAAATATGAGCATCATCGTGTCTCTCGGCTTCTTCTTATATACATTTCCTCAATTACATCAGTAGTCACAACATCGACATCATCTCAAGACCAAAGACCCGCGTGCTCCATCTCTCACATCATCTAAATTGAAGCTGGATTCACCTGATTAGGAATCATGTCTCATAAATTAAAGGATTCCGACAGTGTGGAAGGCATCTCTCAATGTATTGGAGAAGCATTCTCATGTGAGCCACAGCGACCCCAAGAAACATTGAGTTTCCACTAGATCGAGCCCATCCATCACTCCAATGAAAAATGAGATCTGCTGCGTTGAGCTGCTGTGTTGCAGCGGGTGTGCGGTGTCAACATATGCCAAAGCATCACATTCTTTGGCTGAAGTTCTGCCAATTATGCAGAGAGTTTAGACGGCATGAGTTAGCGCCCCTGCTGGCACAACAGGAGAATTGAAGATCAAACTGGCAATCTTTCCGATCATTAAAGTTTCATCTTCTTACTTCCGACATAGATCCCGAATCACGGCCTGCACATATTTATTGATAATGCGCTTTCGGGTGTAAGGCTGGCGTAAGAAGATCGAGCCGAATATAAGTCATAATCAGCCCCAAAAACACCTCTCGTTCAGCTCAAAGAGAAGAACGTAATATTGGATTCGGAGCTGAAGCACCTCGTATCACGTGCCGATAATGTATTTTGATCTATCTTGGGTCTTGGGCTGCATTCAAGATGTTTTTGAAGAGGATACTGTGGAATATGCGGTCAATATTTAATGCCCAATTCCGATCGTTCTTGAACATGATAGTAATATTATTATCCCGTGAAGTCACGTGGCAGATACACCATCATCTGATGCACAAATAGAGAGTTGGGAAACTTTTAGCTAATTCTGGAATCTAAACTCGACATAAGAATCATTCCAAGTGATACTTTGTAAAAACATACTACACATAAATACAAAGGGCGTCGCCATCCATCATATTGATCGCATAATACCCCCATTCAACATACATCCATGTTCAGGATGCATTTCAATATTTTGGATTTTGGAATCGATATCATTCTATTACTACCACATACAAACCTCAATATATCCCATGATATAAGGATTTCGAGTTGAGATTATATAATACAAACTGTACAATAGTACAACTTGATATCAAGATCGTGTCGGAATCCTATACTGTTCATTCTGTGCTCATTTTGTCCTTCTGGGGTGTGGAGTGGTGTGTTTATGGACATTACCTTCCTTTTCTAATCTTTCAATCGGGCGACTCTCAAGGACACTTCTGAGGTATCTCCTCTGTAAAGATAGGATGCGTAGGTATAATCAGGACTAAAGGCCTCAAGACTTTGCGACCGTCGACATGCTAGTGCGTTGCTTGGTTCCTCCTTCCTCCTTCCTCCCCCCTCTAGCTTTCCTGCTCTCTTCCTTCTTCTCTTAATCTACTCGTCGTCCAAATCACTATAAACATCAATTTTTGGTCGAGCATCGTGAGTTCGTTCACGAGCAAACTTTAGTATTCGCAGTGGCTTCTACTACGCTAGGCGTCGACCGATAATAAACATAACTTTACTTATTGCCTTGCGAGCATCAATATACCAAAGATAAACTCTATCTTTCAGCAATTATTGCATTTTTTAAACGACAAAAATGGCCAAATCAAAGAATTCTGTAAGACAGCCACGAAACTCGACACCACTTGCCGCGTTCACCTTGTTTCCAAAGCTTGCCCCGGAACTTCGATCGATGATCTGGGAGCTGGCGATCTTCAACGACCCCAGAAATATCATTGTTGGGAAGTATCGGCCATCTTGGAAGCAAGCATTATGGATCGAAGACTTCGGATATAAGTGCATAAGCACTGTACCGGCGGTCCTTCGTACTTGCACGGAAGCTCGCACTAAAGGATTGAAATACTACAAGTTGCTGGAGTGGGCTCCGAAATTCATGAAGGGAATAGTACCATGGACTAAAGTACCTGAGTATCCGGCCAGAACGTACATAAACTGGAAAGTTGACAGGATCGTCATAGACCACGCCGCGGATTTTTGGATCAGAAGTACGCGTATCAGTGATTATGGGGCTGGAAAGGGACTTAGCTTCATGAAACTTCATGATGTTGACCGGAGTGCTGCGTACGATCTTGCCCAGAAACTCATCGAGAATGGCGTGAGGTTTTTGGCGGTCGATACGAGAAATGATTCGGATTACATTAATTCTTTTTTCGCGTTCGTTTATCCATGGGGATGCCCGGTGGAGTGACTAATCTTCTTCAGTTCTAGACAGAAGAAGTTCAACTCAGGATTTCGCGGAACTGGGGGTGTGAGTGCTAGACAGATATTGCCGTGGAGTGTTTTTACTCAACCAAAAGTACGAGATTCTTCGATGGAGCCGACGTTAGCCTATAAATTTTTAGTTCACTGTTTCAAAGTTCATGGAGAGGGACGAGGCGTCATTTTGCCACGCGATGAGGAAATTCCGCAGACGGCTGGACAAGAAATGCCGAAGCTTGTAACACCAATAGGGTTTGGAGGTAGAGACATGTGTGGATGGTGTTTTGAAAATTTCGGAGAGACAGTCGCCAATCGCGCAATTAGTGAGCGATGAATGATTTTCCAGTGGGAAGCAAGATCAATGTGATTTCGATGGACAATGAGTCTTTAGCGTAGTATGCGGATTAGTTAGGAAAATGATACTACAATATTAAAAGGACAGAACATGAAGACTCATCTCAATATGGCAGCGACTAGCTATACTTGCAATTCTACCACCAAGGGGACATTGATCACAACGAAAAGAGGTGCAATATTAGAACTACCGAAAAGCAGTCGATGGATTTTTTATATTCCATATCTTGGAGTATTTATTTGGACACCAACCAAGCATTACGAATCTTGGCTGGATCGTCAGGTCAGCAAACCCATCACAGGGAAGAATTCAACGGACAATGCTAATATCTTAGATGGAGCAGATACAGCTATTACATCTGAAATCCCCCAATTGTGAAATCTCCCGTGACAATGCTTGGTCTAAGTAATTTGTTGCTTGAAGTGGTTGATCAGATATATATCAAATTACTATCCTCTTCAAACCACCATACATCACCAAATCCCAAAGCCCAAAAAACACCCTAGAAATTTTTACCGAACGCACTAAATCGCCACCACCCAACACCAACATTCCCTCGCGATTCCTCACCAAAGAATCCGTGAAACCAAAACGTGATATATTCATCCTATATTATTATTTCCAAAATAAAATGCCCACTCACCTCAAAACAATAAAAAGAAAGAGATGACAACCACCACCTCACACAATGGCGTTGCTCCAACAAACCCCGCCTTAGAAATAAAGCAAGTCTTACATCACCCACCCACCCATCCCTCCAATCCCCTCATGAAAAAGCACCAACTAACTAACCCACCCCCAGTCCCCTCACCCTCTTCTCCATCGCGCAGCAAGAACAAAGACCTCTCTACACCTGTGCGCCCATGGTCCGCTATAGTAAAGTACAAATCCTCGCTTCTGCGAAGCCGCTTCTCGACTGATGAGACATGTGTAGCTCGCTTTTCGCGAAACGGTCGCCCAGTATGGAGTTGATCTCTCTTGGACCCCAATGGTATGTGATGTGATGTGTTATGCGTAGTCTACGCTTGCGCGTGCGTTGTGAGGAACGCTGCTGAGATGTGAGCGCAGATTTTGGCAAAAGAATTTAATCGCAGTGTTTTTGCACGTGATTCGGGTGAGCACGTGGTTTTTTTGTGTGCGAGATGAGTTGAGAGTGGGGTTGGGGGTAGAGTCCAGTGGCTTGCGTTCTGGGGGTCAGGGTTTATTGCTAGATGAAGGAGTCTGGGTTCGTTCATTTGATCGTGTTTAGGTCAAGGTCAAGATTGATGAGTATCAATCAGCGGCAACAGAGAAGTCTTTGTTCAAATTCACGATACCATATGGAACTTTCGTTGTTAGCATACATTGCAATAAAGTGCAGAGAGTCTATATGGGTTCAATTGTATAGAAAATCTCATCGAGATGTGCTAGTACGCACCCTGCATATCCTCCAGCAGCAAGGTTGCATCCAGCTCAATTTGGATACCCAACTCCCGACGCCCATTCTCAAACTCTTTCTCACAGTCAACCTCTTTCCCACTGTCTCCCGCACACTAACTTTGCACTCCTAGATTTCACAACCTCCCCCACCTCCGGCCCAACCATCGCCCAATTCGGCGTCTGTTCCCCCCTCGAAATCTCCCGCGCCACCACCCTCCTCGCCCCCTACGTAAACGGCGTAGATATAAACTGCGGATGCCCACAGTCATGGGCGTGCGCCTGCTCCATCGGCGCCGCCTTAATGCACAAGCGAGAACTCGTCGCGGAAATGGTCAAGGAAGCAAAAAGTGCACTGAAGAGAGATGGCTTTGAGGGAAAGAAAACTGTCAGTGTTAAGATTCGGATTCATCGGGATTTACGGTACATATTTCCCATCTCTATTGGAAGGAGAAGCCAGAAATCGGGAACTTCACAGCTAACCCCACTGCTAGAGAAACAATCGATTTCATCAAAACCGTCCAGGACGCCGGCGTAGACTTCCTCACCATCCACGGCCGCATGCGCTCAACCCCCTCCTCACACCCCGTCAATCTCGAAGCCATCAAACTCCTCACAACCCATACCACCGTCCCCACCCTCTCCAACGGCGACATATTCACCCTCGCCGACGCCTTCCATCATACCTCGCACACCGGGGTTGACGGTGTCATGTCCGCCCGCGGCCTTCTCGAAAACCCCGCCCTCTTCGCCGGCTACACATCGACACCCTGGGAATGCGTCGATGTTTTTATGAATCAGGTGCTCAAACAACCTATCCCGTTTAAACTCGTGGTGCATCATCTGAGTGAAATGTGCGGCACGGATCGTTCCCAGAATGGGGGGAATAATGGGTTGTTGGGGAAGGAGGAGAGGATGAGGTTGATGGAGTGTAGGGATATGGTAGATGTGATTGATTTGATGGATGAGGTGAGGGGGTTGCGGAGGTTATAGATTTACAGAGTCTTGTTTTATAGATAGAAATGATAGATGAATGTTCAAGATTCAGAAGGGTCTTCATTTTTTCAAATTTGTAACATGTATTCCATTCATTATATTCTACAACCACAAAAGAAACTGCGAAGTATTAACTGGTCTGTCTGATGTCTTAGATACAAGAAGAGCTAAAGAGAAAAATGGTAAACTAGAAAAGAAGAACTAAAAAAAAGAAAAGAGAAAAAAACATAAGCAAAACGCAAAGTCGCACGCCCGGGGTATCTTTACAAAACCATATCAAACAGTAACCTCATCCAACTCCCCATTTCGTAGTTTCCTGTTCTTCCTAGAATATAAGACCCAAGATCGAAAAATTATCATCCTTAGTCCAGAAACTTCCTCTATACGGGTCATTGTAAAATTAATAAGCTCCGCAATATTCAAGCCGATCTCGTCGATTTCTCTCGCGCAAACTCTCGTCTCGTATCAGAAGAACCGCCTCCGTCGCCACGTCCCCTACTTCCCCCCATTCTAGTACCACCTCTCGAGCGTCCTCTCTCCTTATCTCTCATAAGCATATTCTTATAGTCCGCCTTGGGCTTCTCAGTAGTAATATCCGGTCCCCAATTCCTCGAATCTGGAAACGACGCATTGACCGGCATAGTTCCACCCTGACATCCATAATCTCCTCTCTCGTGTGCAAATCGTAGACCTTCCATCGAAACTCTCCATCGCCATTCCGTGTTGATTTCTGCAGCAAGATGAACTTGATTCTGGGTTGGTGCGCAAGGTGTGATGCCATTGACTGCAAATCCTGTTTTCCAATCTTTGGCGCATCCCCAAGAGTGAAAGCGGGTTGTGGTGCAATTGGGAACGGGACAATAGTATTTTGATACTGCAGGGTAGGGTGTAGGTTCGGATTCTGAATGGATGCGGAAGAAAGAGAGGGAATGGAGACAGGTACCTGGAATATGTACGTATGGACATTGTTGGGATTGATTGACTGGGGGCTCTCTGGGTGGGTAGTTCCAGGGCCAGTCGCTGAGAGGAGGTGGTCGAAATGAGCAGCCATTCTCACTTGTGAAATCTGGGCAGATTCGCTGGAGCATACAATTTGGCATCGGGCATTGAAAGTCGGGAGAAGTCAAAGAAGAAGGACATATATGGCGGTGGGTTCGCGGAAGTTGCAATTCAACTCTCTTAATATCGTCTGCGGTGGCTGTTGCAGGAACAAAGCTCTTCAACCATAGCTTCTGTGAGTAGGCTTGTTGTTTTTGTTGTTGTTGATAGCTTGCATGAACATTGAAGACCCTTTTTCGAGGGCTGGTGTTTGTGCTTGTAGCTTTGAGTGAAGTTTTTGCAGAAAACTGTTTAGTCGGTGAGGTAGGAGTAGACTTATGATCTTTCTTTCCTGGAACAGGTATTCGCAGAGGCGGTTCATCTGCCAACAAAATATCATCATTTCCAGAGGCTTCATCTTGATCTTCCACAAGAGTTGGCGAATGAGGAGGATCCTGGATGGTATCTCCCTGTTGAATATCCGAATAAATTAGTGAATTCGATGAAAGCTGAGGTGAAGCCATGAAGTAGGGCGATGGTATTTGCTGAAGGAACATTGGCGTCAGTGGCTTCTGTTTGTATGCGTCAAAATGATTGTAAGGACCAATTGGAATATTCCCAGGGCGATGCGTAGACCAGGTTCTCGATCTATTGAGCAGTGGGTAAAATTTAACCTGTAGAGGTGGGGCACGGCTTTGTTCTACCATAAAACCTGGTTGTTGAATAACTGAATACTTCAATCGAGATGGGTTTTGTAAAGCAGGTGCTAATGTCAACGGAGGTACAGATGGCCTGAGATCTGAAGCCATAAACTTCGAAGGAGCGAAAGGTTTCTACATAACACGATTAGCAGTTTTCCTTCTCGGCAGATTCAGCAGATCAAAACTTACCGCGTCAGGATTGAACTTGGTAGCTGACTTCAAAGGTTCTGTCTCTTTGACAGTGACAGAATGTTTCTTTTCAAGAGCCAATTGCGCCCCTCTGTCTGCTGCCTGCCTCGTCTCACATGCTAATCTGGCAACCCTTTCCCTCTCTGTTAGAATCTCAATCTGCCTCAAAGCGCTTAAATGACTATCCACAATTGCTTTGATTTCTTGGGGTGGTGCACCATTTGCTTTGCTCATGACAACAATGCCATGCATCATGTGCTTGATGGCGTGAATAACTCTATGTGGATCATTTACAACAACGTCCCATAAAGGTAAACCTCCTCTAATGTAAGAAGGAGTATCATGGAGTTCCGCCTCGCATAGTTCTTCAACTTCCATATTTTTGGTTTCCATGGGTTCTGGTGAAGCGCTGTAAATATTACTTTCTGAATCTGCCGCCACGGCTGGAAATTGAAATGGAGGAAGAAATTCTTTTTGTGGAGGGCTTGATGTTTCTGATGCGACGAAATTCGGGAAAATTACGGTGGATTCATTTTCAAATTCTTCGTCTTTCGACATAGTAGTATCGTCTTCTCCATTTCGAGTCGGTGAGTCCCAAGGAGTATTGGCATCTTCTCCCTCAACAGCCGTTTCAGCAGTCTCGGTAGATCGAATACTCATACATTCTGGTGTGCTGGGCGATGAAAGTAGGGTTTCTTTTTCGCCAACGGAATCACCTTTGGGGGATTTCATTTCTTTGGTGGGCGTAACAGGAAGTGGCGGAAGTGTAGAATGACTTATTCGTTGAGATGTTTTTGATACTTGCAAAGCAAATAACGATCCCCAATTAGGTGGGGTGGCGATGGGTTTTTGTGTGGAAAGTTTTGGGTTGGATGAAAGTGCAGGGAATTCTTCAGTATTGTTTAATTGAAGCAAATTTATTGAAGAAAGACTTTCTTCGGTTGGTTCATTGTCCGAATCCATGGTGAATGTGCAAGTTGTCGGATGATGTGGAGATTGTTCGGACTCAAGTTGACTGCAAATGAAAATGAGTTGATTCTGTTCAGCATCAAACGTATCAGTAATGTAACTGATACAAAGCTTTATAGATCGAAGGGGATAAACAATGAAGACCAAAAATTTGATGAATGGATGTACAAACCTTATAGTAAAAGTAAAAGTAAATGCAATGCAAGTGATTGTGCGGTATCTGATGTTGAATGTGAGCTGCACGTGCTCAATTGTCTCAGCAAACTCTTAATCTGCTGTATAGTTTTCAATCTCAGTGGATGAAAGAGTATATCTAAAGCCCATTGAATCATTAGTAAAAGAATCCTTTCCTTTCAGTGACAATATTTGACATGTCGAAGTCCCTCTGATGGTGTCCAAAGTGAAGACGTGAAATAAACATACACTTTCTCAAATTTGTACTTCCTAAAGTCTTGGTCAGTCTTTCAACTCGGGACACAGTGAGTGCTTCAAACTTACAAATCTCTTTTTATCTTCTGCTGAGAGCGATGACGATGTAAATAAAGAAACTGGCAGTTATAGCAGACAAGACAATCATGGAAGTTCGAAAGAAGAGTGATTTACGGTCAAGGTTGCTCCAACTTTCGAATTGCATATTGGGTACTGAAAGGGTTTTGAATATAGTAAGCTTTTGTTGAAAAGTAGAACACTGGGAGGATGGAAAGAAGCTGTCTGGAAATTCGGAGTATATGGTAGCTGTCTCGAAGGTTGAAGGTGGTGATGAGAATTTGTGATGGAAGAGAAGAAGGTAGATCGAGAAGATTACATGATATATTGAAATCAAAATAATTGAATTACCAGAAGAAATTATCAATATCTTCCATTGGATATCGAAGCGAGCACTCAGATGGACAACAACAATAACAAAGCTGAGATGATACCACCCAAGTGATATATATGTTGGTGCTTATAATCATATTTGTAAATATCTAATACCTATCACTTTTGAGTAATTTATGAAAGCTTGCAATTGATTAAATGTATTGATTTGATAGAAAGACAGCCATAGCTTGTGTTGAAATGCGCATATCCTTTCGAAGCCCGTCGTTGGAGAAGCCTCTGAAGTGATGATGTTGTGATTTACTGCCAATGAGGAAGGCACAAAAGCATCGGTCAGCTGACACTAAACATAAATAGCCTTGTTCTTGGGGGAAGAGGGCATGGAGGGTAGGCCGTAAGCTTCTCGGAGTATGGATATATAAGTATCCAGTATGAGTACAACCAATGGAGTACGAGCCAACCCATTGACACTTCCTTCTTTGTGCCCTTCATTCTCCCCTCTTGATACTGATATCGGGTCCATTTACCCATCGTAAATTGATTCATGCTACCTACATTAGGTACTCACCATCGACTCCAATATCAAGGATACTTTCTCCTTTTATAAGCGCTCTCTCGCCTGGCCCAGAAGTTGCGAGGGTTTGCAAAGAGTATTTCACTAAAGTAGAATATGGAAGGCTTCCGTCCAATCACCACTTGGGATTAAGAGAATATTGTTAGGTGAGCTTCCTGTCATTTGGAAAATGTCGTTTGAGGTAGAGGCGAAATTCGCATGTTGCTTAGATATATGGACCGGAGATCATAACTATGATAATCACAACACTTCCCAGTCAGTAAGTCGAAATCCTTTTATTCAATAAAGTATCACATAGAAGTATCCGCAAGTAGGTCATATATGGAAATAGTAATATGAAATAATATTGATATCAAAGCATACAGCTCTTTTGAGCGATGAAATATTGTAGATATATGAAACGCCTTTTTCCTTCCCATCACAGCAATAAGCACCAATGCTGAAAATTGTTTCCCAAATTTGTCAATCGTAAATTTCATATATGTTCCTAACGGAACAGATTGAAGATGCCCCAGAAGCTCGCAAATGCGATCATAGTAATATTAAGAAAATTCGTTGTCTTCGTAAAAATACTCTATTCAATGGCGCTGGCAGAAGAATCGCCAACGACTGGGTTCATGGAATCGCTCCAGTTCATTCTGAAATCGTCACCCAATTGCTTTCTCAAAGCAGTCTGGACGGCTTCCAAAACGTTGTTGAAGACACCAAAGTTGGCTGGGTTCTCCTCGTCGTTCTCACCACCTTGGAACACACCAGTGCGGACCAAGCAAGTGTTCCATCCGTAGTTGTTACCACCGATGATATCAGATGCTGGGTTATCACCGATCATGTAGATGTTCTCTGGCAACTTCTCCTCTCCGTGAATAGTCTCCATCCATGATGCCATGACCTCATCGGCATACTTGTAGGTGGCGAGTTCAGGCTTTCCGTAGACGACACGCTCGAGTTCAACTCCGGTGATGGACTTGTAGATGGCCTCGAGGGCAATACGGAAAGTACCTTGAGACATACGAGGAGTTGGGTGCTCGCTAGGGCACAGAAGATCTCCCTGAGAGAAGTAGATTGGGATACGTTGGGAGACAGGGTCCTTGGCACGAGTACCGAGAACACCATCCTCAGATTGAAGAAGATCCATAATAATTTGGAGATCGGTGGCGTAGTCGCGGGAATCAGAGAAGACAAGGATAGCATCAATCTTAACCTTGCTGAAATCTCTTGGAGTGGATGTAGCACGTTGCTCAGCGGTGAAAAACTCTTTGAGGGGGGAGATGGTAGGGATGGAGGCTACGATATCGTTTGGTACGACGATATCCTTGAATCCGTACAACTTGGCGACCTCTCGACACTGGTAGTTCTCACCACCAACAACCAAGACAGTATCGTAATATTCAGCCAAAGCGGACATAGGAGTGTGGGATTGAATGAATTGTTCGGTTGCAACAGGGTTTCCAAGAATCTTGGAGAGCTGAGCACAACGAGTTGGCTCAACCTTTCCGGAACCGTTGGTCAAGAAAATGTGGGGGATCTTGATTCCGAGCTCGTTATCGCCGTTCAAGATCTCCAATGCTCTCTTTCCTTCTGGGATCAAACGATCACCGTGAACGAGAACACCATCAATATCGAAAGCGAATGCCATGTTCTTTGCAGCTTCAGTCTTGATCTTGGACATGTCTTGAACCTGCGAAGAGAGGATCTCGCGGGTTGGTTGGATGGCTGGCATTCCAGGTCTTGAAGGTCTATCTTGGGTGACAACAGATGAGAGACGGGATTGACGCTTTGAACGGGGAATTAGCAAAGCAGCACCAAAGCTGTTTCTTGAGCCTCTACGTCCATTTGTTTTGTTCTCAAGACTCAATGAATGCATGAGCGATTGAGTCTCTGCGACGGAGGATCTTGAAGCTGGAACCTCAATTGGTCCAGAATCATCTTCATCTCCTGGAACCACCAAGTTGTGGTTGAAACCTGGAGCTGTTGAGCTTTTGCGTTCTGTTTGGGATGTGGAGGTTCCATTGGCGGCAGGCTGGGCTTGAGCAGCCAAATCGCTATCATCGAAACCAGGCATGGTGAAATATAAGTTTGGAAGTTAGGGGTATAAGATTTTGGTGTAGAAAAGAAGATTATCTGTATATGGTGACAGTAGTGAGGAAGAATCAGAAGTATAAAGTTGAGGAGATAAACATGGCGCGGGGGCACAGCGTATATATCTGAAATTCAGGTTCTTGAAACCAAGCTAGAGAATGAGTAGGAAGAACTTGTTAGGAACTGACCTTGTATTGATGCCGACGCCGAAGGAAGTGAGCTCATAGCACTGCATGATTGGATCCGTATTTGCAATGAAATATCGTCCTCAACTTGCCGAAAAGCATGCACCAAGATCCACAATCATGATCCGTCAAAGTATGTTGAAACATGAATACCTGTACTTCGTATGTATCTTCAAAGCCGCCTTGGCCGGCGCGGAAAAGTTTTGTATCAAAAGCGGATCCCGTTGCCCTTATCCAGGCTGTCCTTGTCATGGGTGGAATTGCGTCTGCGAATTGCGTCTGGCAGTTTTCCAATTTTGAAAATTTGTGCTTCAGATAAGGCAATAATGTGGGTTCATCGGATAACCTAGTAGAGGGAAGGCTGCGAAAGTTTGTATTCATGAATTGCGTCTGGGTGGATAAGATGTCAAGGGAAAGGGATCCAGCATGACGTCTGAGGGACCACATTAAAGAATGTGAGGTGAGAATAGACACACCGTAGTATGCCCGATTAGTTGATTATTTATACATACACGACGGGTAGTTTCTAAAACGGTAAGGGATCGATCCATATTTCTTCTGTGTGCTTTATGGAAATTTGACTCTTACCGTCTTACCATATCTTACTCATGCGATGTCGATCAATATTGACGGATACCTCATAAAGTTTTGGCAGGAAATCACAATGACTTATGCGTTGGCTCTAATTGTTGTTCTTTCTTTCTTTGTTGTCTTGCTTGAACAGATAAGTACGTCGAATTTGACACAGGATGCTGGCATCATGTTGATGAATGATATTGTGCTTCGGATGATATAACATTGCACATGTTGTACGTGAGGGCGAGGATATATTTCCTGGTCCCGGGGGTTGCCTTAGTTGGTGAAAAGGCGGAAATAAGGTTTACCAGTGTCTTGGCTTAAGCTCGGATAAACCTTTCTTCGGCTTAGTCAGCGACATCTCATCGGATCTTGCAAGCAAATCAAGAAAAAATAGAATGGAATGAAAATTTGGTCGAATTTCTCAAGCCTTGCATATCTGGCTATCTTTCTCCCCGACATTGCCAGCCGCCACAGCCTTGACTAGGAGACTAGGTAGCCTTGGTAGCTGGAGCCTTTTGACAACTTATTCTCCCACATGTCGCCGTCTCTTAGACAGGAACAGAAACAGGAACGGAACAGGCAGTAACCAGTGGCTTTTCCTTCATATCGGCATCGATCGATCTACGGCCCTTTTACCACATATGCTCCCACTTCCACGATACATTTACTCGTGCCAAGCAACCCAAACAACAGCAGCAGTTACAACTTACAACTTGCAACCCTCTTATTACGTAGACTCCTCCATCATTGATAATTTCAATTCCACTCGGACGCTTTCCTCAACAGCTATTTGTCGCTTTATACTTCCTTCCCATAATTGTGCCCACCACTATGATACCCACTCTCAGGACCCTGACTCAAGTGGGTTTTACATGACTTAGCACAATTTAGAAAGAAACCTTACGAGGGGCATGAGGGAGCATGAATCCGCATGATACGTCATATTCAGTTATGTTGAGACGAAACATCATATGCAATCAAATCATCGATCCCGAGTAAAAGAAATCATGCAGGAGTTTGTGCCATGACTAGAAGCTTCTGTTGATACATATTTACTTACATATTCTAACGGAGCTTACCCAGGAAAACATACAACTAATTCATCCCACCCTTTTTTGAAAACAAACACATAGAATTTTTTACTTCCAATTATACCCCGCTTCTTGACCCCTCCGATAGAACTCAGAATAATACATACAATCTTACAATATGGCAGCACCAGCAGTTACAGGTCCTTTGATCAAGTTGAACAATGGAGTTCAAATGCCAGCTTTTGGCTTCGGCACATTTGCTAGTGAGGGTAGCGTAGGAGAGACACACAAGGCCGTCGTAGCAGCCTTGAATGCAGGATACAGACATTTGGACTGCGCTTGGTTCTACCAGAATGAGGACGAAGTTGGAACAGCCGTTAAGGAGTTCCTTGCTGCCAACCCAAGTGTGAAAAGATCCGACATTTTCATCGTCACAAAAGTCTGGAATCACCTCCACGAACCAGAAGATGTCGAATGGAGCTTGAAGAACTCATTAGAGAAGCTTCAAACCCCATACATTGATGCATTCTTGGTACATTGGCCAATTGCTGCAGAGAAGAACGAGGACAGATCAGTAAAGATTGGTGCTGATGGAAAGGTAAGCACCGCACTACATTTAACGATAACTGCAAGACCACAATTCTAACATTGAAATAGTATGTCATCAAGAAAGATTTGACAGAAAACCCAGAGCCAACATGGAGAGCAATGGAGAAGTTATACAAGGACGGTCTCGCAAAGGCTATTGGTGTCTCGAATTGGACCGAAAAAGGAATTGAGCAGCTTTTGTCATTCGCTGAGGTTAAGCCAACAATTAACCAAATCGAGATCCATCCTTTCCTTCCACAACAAAAGCTCATCGACTACTGCCTTTCCAAGGATATTGTACCAGTCGCATACTCTCCATTGGGAAGCCAAGACCAAGTTCCTGGAACTGGTGAAAAGGTTTCGACCAACAAAGACCTCAATGCCATCGCAGAGAAGAACGGTGCTTCGCTGGCACAGGTATTGATCGCATGGGGATTGAAGAGAGGTTATGCTGTTTTACCCAAGAGCAGCAACCCAGGAAGAATCGCAGGTAATGCGAAATTGATCACTCTCAGTGATGAAGATTTCGCCGCTGTCAACAAGGTCGCAGAGGGCAGAGCGACTAGATTCGTTAACATGAAGGATACCTTTGGTTACAACGTTTGGCCAGAAGAGAAGTAATTCGGGATTTGAGCTGGTCTCACATTAGGCGTCAGGATAAAAATATGTAAATTAACGATTGATAGAATGCCATGAAATGCAATGATGACTATTTTTTATTTTATTTTTTGAATGCGTTCAAGTTTTGGTTATTTCGAGGCTATCACTGAATATACTCGTGTGACTATTATGGTATCTTTATAGTGCCATATCAATGTACGGGAGATTCTTTTTCTACCGGATGGATGTAACGAATCTCATAGGATTATAATGGTAGGGTTCTATTAACGGAAAGCAATCCTTCTATCAAATTTGTATGATGGTAACTTAATAGGTATTCTTCCAACAAACCGCAGAGATGGTGGGGTAAGATTTGATGACCCATCATCAAGTCACATTATCTGATCACGTGATAGAACCAAATTTGGTGTTGTACAACCCTCTTCGGGGTCATCGCTGCTGGTTTATACCTACTTTCTTAACTTTGAACCCCTCGTCTCGATTCTCGAGCATTCGTTTGTATACTATACACTCACTTCGTATTTAGGTCCCTCATCCGCAGTCTAAATAAAAACTATCTTTTTGGCCGGGGCGATTTCCATCGTCTCCCATCATCCACATCATCTTTGACACCCTTTTTGGAAAATTTTCCGGAGATTGATACCGTTTGACTAGCTTAGGAATAAGATACAGTTGTCTGTGTCATTGCCTTACATCGAAGGAGTACCTCTTTCATATCACGCAGTTAGAACTGACGTGTACTTTTTTTCTAGCCACAACGTGCATTTATCTCGTGGCTTCTTCGCCGCGGAGCTTGGGGACATTTCGTTGTGTATCTCATATATCGTTTTGCATTGCAGTATTAAGGGCTCGGCTTTTATGCCTTCGATGTGTACATACTCTTTTTGATTATACATGCTACTTTCATATTTTCACCAAGTGGGTAGATGATTTTACGGTTTCTGTCATCATAGAGTTTGGAAATAATGTTGTTTGGAAGTGCCACATTACCGTTTCTGTACTCTTGTTGGATTTATATGACTGGGATTACTGTGAATACGCTACGATTATGCTAGTCATTTGTTCATCTCAAAGAATGATAGAGGATTTTATCATGATCATTGAAGAGCTTCTATCGAGACAGTGTGGCACAAACATGACTTTTCATTGTACTAACTTGGCGCTGGTAGGATACGCTTGCATATATGTGTATTCCTTCGCATAGTTTCTATCTTCAAGCATGCATGCTATCCCTGCCAGGAGTTTATTCTGTTATGCCCCAGATCTGTTGAAGGGATGAAGCTAATCACCCTTTTTTAAATGGGAGAATATGTTTGAAATTATGCCGTGCGCTTGTGGGTGTGATAGGTGTGTATAGACTTGTCGATACCAATTTGCAAGTTAGATGATAAGGCATCGTATCCGTTTTTGCGTCAATCATCGTGGCAGTTCATTCCTCCGTATGTTTCAAGTTTCGGGGTTTCATCCGAAAACTCTATCTTTGGCTTGATCACTTCCTTCAGTCATTCTTTGAGCCTTTGGCATGGTCAAAGTACAAGTACATCGTTACGGCGTGGATCGTGGAGCTCAAACTTCAGACCTTAGCCTTCTTGGTTACTTCCAAGCAACCCATTATCTTCCTGGGGGGACAATTGAGCAAGATTCCAATTCAACATTGGTAGTCCCAACGTTTCAGTGATATCGCCTTTCAATGCTCAGGACAATGGTCGTTGGGTATTTATGGAAGTATCAGGATGGAAACCGCTACCTGCAGTTCGAGGCAAGCATAAATTTCGTGTTCTCAACAGGAAAGCAATAACCTTGAATAGTAACAATTCTGCTTCGCCAACTCAAACGTCAACATGTACTTAGTTTTCCAAGTTATTGGAATCTGCTAATCTCAATACTTCCTCAACTTTGAATATTTTCTTGTGGCGACAGAGATTTCATCTCAAGCGATCTATCTGTGTTGGATAGAATGATCACCCGGAGGGAAGTTTGTGAGTGGATCATCTGAATAACGAATCGGTCGTTGAAGATGTGTGAACAAGAATCAATTGGGGGGGAAAGGAGGGCAAAGATGAAGAATGATTTTATTTCGAATTTCAAAACTTATAATGCGTGTTTTTGATGTCTCATAGTGATACTCATGATATCACATATATGATGCCAAACTAGACGTATCCATTCCAAGCATATATGAAATATCCGTATCTGGGTGCCCTTTCCAAAGTTTAACCTCACCATCTACACATATCAGGTTTCTCACATCCCATCTCCCTCCATCACATTATAAGATAAACACCATACAACGTTCAAACTACCACACACCCTCTCTCCAACCTCGCAACCCCGACCTCCACATCCATTCATAATATTCTAATCCCAGTATCCACAATACTCAAGATTCACAATGAACCTACACTCTACGATTCCCAAATTCCCTAACCCATCCACCAATCTCCTTGATGACAACACAGAATACAGAAAGAACACAAACATAACTCATTTCATTTCAAACCAAATCAAATCAAACCAAATCAAATCAAATCATTTCACATCTCAACCCGTGATCTATCAAGACTCAAGTAAGATTACCTAAACCCAGCTCAAACACACAATCCTACTTCCATCAACCTACTTACTCATCTTCAATTCTCAGATCCGCCATCGTCTGGACTCTATAAATCGAAAATGCGATTCGACGTTCGAATAGGGGTATGCAACGCAATGTAAATATTGCAAATATTTTCTCGATTGTCGCTACCTAGGTATGTAAACCTTGGATGTTGGAGTATGTCGATAACATACCCCCCTCCCCTTTTTATATAATTGACTCCCATAAGCTCTCACATAGATGGTAAGAGTTAGGTAACATGCTATACTCGGACAGCATAACTCTCCTATACCCGGGTATCATCCGATGGATGGATGTATTTTGTTCAAGCTTATTGCCCTCCAGAAAGCATGGGTGGGAGATTTCCCGCTTAAATGTACTCGTATGTCCTCCATCGTAAACTAATCCATCTCTCAGGTCTTGGTCTCTGGTACTTTTCGTGGAATGGTATCGGTACTCTGTCATTACTTTTGTTAACAAGATCGCCGATATAGTCTTAGATATTAAAATGGGTATAAGCTAGATTATTTGGCTAGAAATATAGGATGCATGCAAAGACATACACGACGTCACATATTCTCTTGCATCGACTGAAGCGCATTTATTTATTGTTGGAAACCGCGTATTCATTAAGTCATATTTGTCTGTGATGACTATGTGGTGTGTATCTATTCATTTTCTCATGTAAGATGTAAAACGAAGGTCCGATGAATCAACCAATTGCGCATCAAGGGAATTTGTTAACTACTAATTGCAATGTCGTTTATTGAGGAGCACCGCGTCCAGCACCTGCGCCTCTTCCTGCTCCACCTAAGTTTCTAGCCCTGTTGAGGATGTTAGAGACGGATCCAAAGAGGATGATTACCTGGGAAGGAAATACTTACATCTCAGCAATAGAAGGATCATTCATCAAGCTTGAAAGATCAGGCATTCCACCTCCATTACCCCCAGCACCACCGCCTCCACCAGCACCAAATTGATTGGCCATCTCGCGTATTCTAGGGTTGCTCATGAGATTGTTCAAAGCATCTGGGTTACTCATGAGGTTCTGAGCCATGCTTGCAAACATTGGGTTGCTCATGATAGAGCTCAAATCTGGCATGCCACCTCCACCACCTCCAGCTCCACCACCGAACATACCCGCCAAACTAGCCAAATCAGGCATTCCACCAGCACCAGCACCGGGCGTGCCTCTCTCAGCAACCTCATCATCTTCTCCCGCAGCATCTAATTCTTGCACTCTCTTCTTTGCAGTCTCAAAACCCTTCTTCATCGCATCCGATCCTCCATTTCCTTCATACTCAATACCCTGCTCATAAGCCTCCATTGCACCCCTTGCGTCCCCCAATGCGAACTTTGCGAGTCCCAATCTCGACCACGCCTTAGTATATTTAGGATCCGCATCAACCGCAGCCTCTGCATCCGCCTTTGCAGATTCGTGATCCTTTGATGCCGAATAGGCAGCCGCACGATTGCTCAAGAAGATTGGGTTGCCGGGGATAACAGCCAAAGCTTGCGAATACAAATCGATTGCCTTTTTATAATCCTTCTTAGCCATAGCTGCATTTCCTTGACTCTTCAAACCCTCTGCTTCTTTCTTTTCATCTGCGGTCGGTTCTTTGCCAGTGGGCTTCTCATCGGCGGGCTTGGGAGGAGCGGCGGCGGCTTGGGATTTTCTCAGACTCTCATACACACTGTAGATCTGGAGGAGGTTTTGGGTATCTTTGGGAGTGCCATCTGTAGGGTCAACTTTGAATGACTCAGAAATGCAGTTCTGGGCGATTTCGATGGATTCGCGCTCTTCTTCGTTAAGAGTGCCGTCGGTAAGAGAGGTGGAGAGGAAATCAATGATGGAGAGGGCGAGACGTTGTTTGGTGGTCGCCATAGTGAGCAAACTGAAGTTCCTTTTGGCTAGAAAACAAAGTTAGGAACAGGGTGATTCAAATTTGCGTTTACAGAAATATATCTGTAGTTATGGATACGAACTTGTAAGAATTACGTGTTATTGTTCGAGGCTTTGAGTCGATTTATATTACTATCAATGGAAGGTTCTGGTGATGGATCAATTTGGATGGTGGGGTAGCAGCTGCTACGGTGAGTATACGAACCTAATATGCATTTGTTTTGTATCTTCTGAATGAATCAACATACAATTGTAGATATCAAACATTCAATCAACAATGCTACCAAGTAAAAATGGATTTCTTCAATTATTGATCAATCGCCCGATCACTTTGTTACATGCTCGTTAATGTGTTCTCTCAAGTCTGATCTAACATACGAAAAGTGCCTGCTTCAAAGTTCTCTTCTGTTCTCCTCCTATTAGACTTTGAACCTGCTAAAGATTTAAAACGACAGTGTTGAGTGGCATTGTTTGCGAAATCATTGCCTTACAAGTTTTTTCACAGCTCTAAGTAGTTCTTTGAAGAAAGTTTGGGAATTAAGATCAAAAAACCTTTATAGCCTTTCTAAATTTGTTGTAGTGGTACAATTATAAAGCCTCTACTCTACACACAAAATAGACAAGTCTGAGGCATCGATTGCCCAGAGAACACCTCATTGTTATAATGATTCCGGAGCCCTACCAAACTTTTAATTGCTTCCGTTTATGATTTCTGGATAACCTCCAAGACAATCTCATCCACCGTCATGCCAGATAAAAGCCTCAAAACCGGTATATCAATACCCAGCTCGGTCATCGTCCACGCCCTGATGTCAACCGCAACCAGCGAATCTACCCCAAGGTCGATCAGAGCTGCATGCTCTGCAACAGGCTGATCAGATGGGAGATGGAGACATGTTCGGATCTTGGTGGTGACACCATCTAGGAAAGAATCAGTACAATTGCTAATCAGAAGAAACGGTGCCCACTTACCCCGGACGATCACTTCTGCCTCATCAGTAGATTTAGACTCTGATAATTGAATTCGAATCGAGGCATTGCCTGTTCTCTTTTCCACTCGATCATCCTGGTGCAACGGTTTCTGCTCCCAGTAGCGCGAGAACCGAATATTCTTCATCCAAGCCGCATTTTCCGTTTTATCAGTTGAGATTTTGGGAATTCCAGCTGTGACAACAGGCATGGAGTTGCACTGCAGTCGACCAGCCAAGATCCCTTCAGCAAATAAGGCGTGTAGCTGTCGCTCACCCATGGGCAGACAGTATGCATCCAATCGTTCCATTTCCTGTGCCGAGTATGTTGATCGTTGACGCTTCACATATCCAACATCTGTCATGCGAGAGATCTGTATCACTGAGCCAGCCAGCTTGCGCTGTCGCCGGCGCACGATTAGTGCCTCGGATGCTACATTTGCGGCAGTGTAGGCACTTTGCCCGAGGTTACCCAGTGTTGCTAGAACTGAAGAGAAGGCGATGAAAAATAGCAAGGGTTGGTCGCCAACCAGATCATCTAGATTCTGTAGACCCCGTACCTTGGGCTCGACGACCTGACTGAATTCTTCCGCAGTTGTTTTTTGGAAGAAATTCTCGCGCATCACCATCGCACCGCTGGCAATACCATCGAGAGGGGGATGTTCGTTTGTGATGACGGTGTGTATCTCTTTCAAAGAGGCCGCATTGGTGACATCACTGGTACATTTAGCTCTTATGTCAAATACTAGAAGGAATCGGGGAAAATGGTTACTTACCCTGCTAGAGGAATAATTTTGACTCCATCATTCCGATGTTTGTGGACCCAATCAGTGGGCATGCGAACTTGTCGACTGGTTAGAACAATTGTTCGAGCACCATGCGATACCATCCAGTCGCAAAGAGACTGACCCAGATCTCCCGTCAATCCAACAAGCCAGTATGTCCGATCGGGGCGCAGAATATGTCGTGATACATCTATCGATTGATAATCAGCAAGGAGTGGGGTCGGGCACGACCAATTTACGATCGGGACGCTAGAAAACTCCTTGGGCTTGCGGTTGAGTATCTCTGCGATGCTATACTCCGGAAGTTGGACGGTAAAATCTGATTCGATATACTTTTGAACAGCGCCATGAGCACTTGTAAGCAGCTCAGTTATGTCTTGTATTGGCTGAAGGGAAGGAATTGAAGATGTAGCCGTAATCTCCGAAGGAAATGTGAACTGCTGGCAATGGAGGGGCAGAGAGTCCAGCAATTTAGTAGCAGCATCTTTTTCTGAGAGATTGATGAAAGTGTCAATTCCTTTGGGCAGAGTTGATGTAATAAGTCGTTTTGGAGCATGTGGATTACAGTATTGCCATAACGCTGTGGTGGCCAAATCCTTCGTTCCAGTCATATAGTGTACTTGAAATTGTTTTGCATGCAAGTGGTATGACCAAAACTTTTCATAGGACGCTGCAGCAGAGTCACCGGCATAAAGCAAAACACGATTTCCGGGGGTAATTCTATCGACAATGGACTTGATCAACAGGTCGGTAGCCAGAAAATCTAGGTATTGGGGGTGGGCGGAGGTCTCAAGATCAACAGGAATTGAAAGAGATATCGGGGCAGTTAGGATAGATGACAAGGTATCAGAAACGGCGACAATTACTTCTCCCGAAAAGATGTCCACGCCTTGGTTAAGATATACTGGCGAATTATGGGGAGGTATGGCTGCTAGTGCCGAGCGTGTCGTGCGAATGACACGAGAACTGCCTTGATAGGAGTGAAGGGGACCCTTCGCAAGCAGCATGAAGTCATCATTCTGCCATTTCAACTCAGTTTCATCTTCATCCATATGCACCGGAGCGGTGATCTTCCTTCTCCAGCTGTTCAATCGGTTGTTGGCCGTTTTCAGAGGTTGTAGACGTGGAACCAAGACCCGATTCATTGCATCAATAACCATCTCAGGTTCCATGGTCCAGAGTTTATCATCATCGCTACCTTTTGCCAGGCGTAGAAGATTATTTGCAATTAATGATGCCACCGTGTCAGGCTTTGCTTCGTGACTCAGGTCAATCATCTGCAGACGTAAATGAGGCATTTCATGTAACAAAGAACGAGCCAAACCGGTGGACAGCCCAGATGACGCATTTCCACTTAAGTAATCATCAGTGACCCAAAGCATATGTAGAGCCGTTCCCAAAAGGTTTTGAAGCCCTCTCCATGCCTCCTCAGATGGTTGAATCTCCAGATGAGCCAAATTAAGCACGGTAGCTTTGGTTGGCAAAGCCATGCCGTCGATTTCAGCCAGGGAATTGAAATGAGTAATGCGGCTCGCATGAGGAACAAGTAATTCCTTCAGGAGATGTATGGTATCACGGGATGGAAAGTTGAGATCGGTGACGATGATCAAATCCTCCAGTACTGGCTCGCTTGATAAGAGTGGCTCCCGGAGCAATTGAACCCGATCGTCAACTGCTTGAGAAACCATGACACTGATAGGCCATGTGATAGGATCCTTGAGCGGAGTGTGTGTGTCAACGCCAGAGAAGCCGGTGTTGGCTAGGGCCTCCTGCCATGCCTCCAGTGAGACGGTTGGCGAATATCGACGTCCCTCCTCTCGACCTGCCCACCAGCCAGTAAATCCTCCGAAAATCAAGCCCAAAGCCATTGGCCCATCTCCCAGGACCTCGGCAAGTACCAGAAAGCCACCAGGCTTCAGTAAGCGTCGGACTCGCCTTAAAGCATCACTAAGAGATGATGCCACATGCAGAACTGCGTATGCAACTACCATGTCATAGGTACCTTCAATGAACCCTTGATCCATGGGATCTTGGTCGAGGTCGAAGGTCTTAAAGTCCATAAGATCGGCATAATTGGAGAATTGCTGTGCGGACTTCTCGAAGAAACCAACTGACACATCAGTGAATGTGTAGCGAGCAAGAGACGATCCTAATGCTGGCAGCACTGATCTTGTAGCACAACCGGTGCCCGCTCCAATCTCAAGTACATTCAAACCTCGATGGCGATGCGAAATCTGGGAGATAATTTCCCCTAGAGGTTCCTCAGCTGGGGCGCAGACCATGCTATTCTGGTACCAGTCGCTTAAAGCATCATCCGCCATGAAGCTTTGTAGCATTGTGGTATCTTTCCTGATGACTGGAGGAAGAACCTCGAACGCCATCTTAATCAATCGGAAATCAATATCCTCATCGGAGTATTGGCAACAAATCTGCTCAATCTCTTTATCTGTGTCGGATAACCAAGATGGTGACGCGTAAGGATGTTTTCCTACACGCACAGTTTCTTCAAGCCAAGAGCAGTAGTCCAGGAAGGCGCCATGATGTGGTTCAATTTCGATTGTTCGGATCCTCTCGCCTGTCTTCTGATCGACAAATTCGTGGCCGATCTGTCGAAGATAATACAATGACACTCTCTCCCATTCGAGAGTCTTTGTTAAAGTCTCAGGGGAAGCCCGACGAGTACCCAGCGCTAGCTCGCCGTTAGGCTCGGAAACTCCCCATACTGTCTCTGAAAAGAGCACCAGGTCATTGTTCTCGGTAGCAGGCGATACAGGCATGGTGTTAAGTCCTTCCATCTGGATAATTCCTTGCCCAGAGAAGTTGAAAAGAGTGACATCCCCGCAAATACCGCTACTGTCGGCCTTCCGCAAGTAGCTGTCTACGCTGAATGTCCCTTCACGCCCTGGGCAGGAGAGAGAAAAGTCCAGGGTCACTTGATCAACAGATACTGGCATGTAAAGATTCCACATACTCCCATCGTGATGATCTGTAAAAGCAGAGAATAGAACCTGAATGGCATTGTCTAGTAAGGCTGGGTGAAGAACGTATTCATTTTCCGCCGTATGGTCCCAGTCAATCTCCGCGATTGATTGTCCCAAAGATCGACGAATCCCGCGAACGCGTTGAAACAATTCTGTATATTCGTAGCCCAACTTGGCTAGATGGTCATATGCTTTGGTATGGTCTAGCTCCGTCATGATGGAGGAGAATGGAGCTCTACCAGGCAAGAGATCATCAACCGGGGAGCCCATCTCGAGCATAATGTCCATAGTGGCAGCAGTGGAGAATTTCCCACCATCTTCCGTAGGAGGAATGTCTACACTCAACTTCGCCTGTATGACAGACTCCTCGTTCTGCGACACATTCATGGTGACAGTGATGTTGGCCCCTGAAGCTTCATCAATGCGAAGGGCTTTAAGAAACTTGACGTTCTTCAGAGTAATACTCTGAATGGATTGCCCGTCGACAAACTGTCTACAAGCCTCCAAGGCCAATGCAATATAGCCCGTGGCGGGGAAAATGATTTGACCTTCGAGTGTATGACCACTCAGCCAGCTCAATTGGTCAACTCTCAAATTATTGGACCAGCGATACGTTGTGCCGATGTCACCATCGCCGACCCTGTATCCTAATAGACTATTGACACGTTTTTGAGACGTTTGCTGATTCCAAATTCCCTTCGTCGAGCTGATTGAAGGTGGTGGCAGCCAGAAGCTATTCCGATGGTCCCAGGGATAAGTTGGGAGGCCAATGAGTGATGGCTTTGTATTTTCTGAAGCTTTAAAGTGTGGGACTCTTGCACTTCCCAAATGTACCCACAAGTCCCCGATGCATTCCGAAAATGCCACTAGATCAGTCTTGGCTCGATTGAGAGTGCTAGAGTATGGAGGAGGATTTTTCCGCATAGCTGTTATCGTCTGCATTGCGGGGCCCTTCAAAGCGGGATGAGGACCAACTTCTAGACAGAAATTGATATCAGGTTGGAGGGATACGGCATTCCGAATGGCATGATGGAACATGACTGGATTCACCAAGTTATCAACCCAGTAGGACGCTCCCAATTTGTCTGAGTTTACAGAAGAAATGGATTCTCCTGATTGGACACTTGAGTACCAACGGGGGGCGTCGCTCGAAGGGGTCAACACTCCAATTTGACATTTTTCAAGTGAAGCCTGATATGCCGAGGAGCATTTTGACATATGATGTGAGTGGTATGCGGTTTCAACATTGAGTATCCGGTTGAAGATCTTGCGGCTCGCTAGCTGGGCTTGAGCCTCCTCTATGGCATCTACATCACCTGAGAGAGTTACACTAGATGCAGAATTTATAGCGGCAAGGGATAAACGGCCCTGGAACTCGGTAGCTGCCAATAATTCCTCTGCTTCATCCTGGGACAGCCCTGCGGCCAACATCCGACCCTCCTGATTAGATGATGATATGAATCGGGCTACATGTAGACCTCGATAAAACGCAATTCGGATAGCGTCAGCTGAGCGCAAAAAGCCGGCAAAATATGCTGCGGCAATTTCTCCAGATGAATGGCCAACGACTGCAGAGAATGAGATACCACAAAATTCTTGTAAGAGGTGACCAAACATTAGCTGGATAGCTGTGCAGGCAGGCTGGCAAATCTCAGGAGTATTAATTCGTGATTCCTCAGATGGCCGCTCCAACTCTCCTCGAAGACTCCATGTCGGGCGATCCCCTTCCGGAAGTGATTGCAAAGCCTCGTCTAAATCATCAAGGAAGACAATTAGGCTAGGATGAGCAGCTAAAAGCCCAATTCCCATCTGGGCCCACTGCGCACCTTGACCGGTGAAGATGCCGAGAATTTTAGATTCTTTCAGCGGGGATTGATATCCAATCACTCCTGAATCAAGTGAACTCTTAATAGCTTGTTGAAGAGATGCGATCGAAGAGGCGGGAAATCGAACACGAACGGGGAGAAGAGATCGACGGGATGCCAGCGTGGAAATTAGCTCGGTAGAATCAATAGATGGGTTTTCTTGTAAATATTTTTCATACTGCTTCAACATTGAAGTCAAAGATTGTTCTGAGGCGGCGGAAAACACATAAGGAAGGGATGAACCACTTTTTGGTAACGGGGATGCCCTTTGACATCCATTTTCAGCTCGTAGCGGCACAGACTCTAGGATGACATGGGCGTTGGTCCCTCCGAAACCAAAGCTATTGATGCTTACTCGACGGGGAGTATTAGATGCCATCGTGGGCCATGGCTGTGCGCTAGTAGCCACGTTCATGTTGGTACAATAAGGTGCGACCTTTTCATTCAATTGTTGAAATCCGAGATTTGGTGGAATAACGCCGTGCTGTATGGCCAGAGATGCTTTTAACACTCCAGCTAGCCCGGCTGCTCCTTCTGTGTGACCGATGACAGTTTTGACGCTGCCGACTAATATATGCGCCTCATCGGGCTGCGATGATGTGAGCGAGAAAGCTATGGCTAAAGCTTCGGCTTCCAAGGGATCCCCCGCTTGAGTACCTGTACCGTGGGCCTCAATATATTGTGGTCGGTCGCAAGGTTTTGTGGGATCTAACCCTGCTCGATGATAAACATCCCGAATGAGACTTGTCTGAGCAGATGCGCTTGGCAACGTGATTCCACTAGTTCGTCCGTTATGGTTAACGCCAGTCTCTCGGATAACACATTGTATATTGTCACCATCTGCCAGAGCAAGTCGGAGCGGTTTTAACAGCATCGCGAGAATTCCTTCGCCCCTGGCATAGCCGTCGGCATTGGTATCCCACATCTTGCAGCTTCCTGTGGGGGAAAGCATTCCCATGTTGTTAAAACCGATAAATGGGCGACCGTCAAGGAGCAAATTGGCCCCTGCTGCCACAGCAAGAGTTGATGAGCCACTCCGCAACTGCTGTACTGCATGGTCTAAAGCTACCAAACTAGATGAGCAGGCAGTATCGACGGTAACTGAAGGCCCGTGCCAATCGAAGAAGTATGAAATTCGATTCGATGCCTTATTTGGGGCAGTACCGGTGATATGATATTTGGGGATGGCCATGTGATCTTGGCTGCTGAGTGAGAGATAGTCATGAAACATCACTCCCGTATAGACCGCGGTATTAGAGCCGCGCAGTGTCTCCGCAGGAAGTCCTGCTTCCTCTAGAGCTTCATATACTGTCTCGAGCAACAGTCGGTGCTGGGGGTCCATTGCTTGTGCTTCCAATGGACTGAGACTGAAGAATGATGCATCAAATTCTCGCACATTTTGTGAGAGAAAATACCCTCGCGGCAAGGAATCATGGCGTGAGGAAGAAGCTCGATCCGGGGGGAACTCCTGAGAAACATCGTAAGGAGTTTGAAGAAGATTCCAAAGTTCGGAGGGAGATTGACATCCTCCGGCTAGACGACAACCACTACCGATAATGGCAATGGGTTCATTCATACTGAATTGGAAAGATGTTGAAATCAATTGATCAGGACAAATGCGGGAATGCCCGTATATAAGGTATTTGATATGGTTGAAGATTACCCAGTGAACTGGAACACACAGTATGGGATAATCCCATCTCAAGAACGACGTACGGTAAAACCCCGAATAGCATCATCTCATGTATTGATGCCTCGACAAGAATGTGACATGAAGAACTAGCATCATCGGCCCAAAACCCTATGCTAGTACTAAGCTTCGAGATACAATGAACAACAGTGAACGGAGCCCACAATATCGGGGATCTGATTGCGATTGAAATCATATGAGATGCCTAAAGCTGAAGCATCCTTAACAGATAGTATTTAGGATGATTGTGATTGACTCGCTTTTCTCCGACTATATCGGCGGATGCATCGGAGGAATCCGATTTTGGATCGATTTGACCAATTAAACGCGCTTCTTTGATTAGCCAACTCCCCTCGCTACTGCAGGAGAAGGGATTGGAAGAAGACGAACACGTACAACTCCTCCCTCCCGCTTTAGGCTATATTTCCTCATCAATTAAAGTTTCAAGCTCAGTGAGGGCTACGTAGATCACACTATAATTCAGATCGCTAAATCTCTATGCCAATAAATGTTGTACTCGATATGCAACTTGCGAGTAATGTATAAAAACAGAAACAAGGTTAAATAATTATCCACTAAGCCTCAAGGAAACAGTCTAATAATCCCAAGTCTCGTCAAATTTTGATCGAGTGATCTGATTGTCATAGAATTGAATGGAGATTTAATTAACAATCAAAAATTATGTCTCGTTCTCAATTCATGTAATACTAATGACATTTCGGGTATCAATATATGAAATGATACCTTTTGAGGTATTTGTTATATATTGTAACCTCAGACGACAACAGACGCAGCATACATTAACAATAACCACTATAATCTACACTTCTATTCATTAACAAATTCTAACCAACATAGGTGCCATCTGACTCATGTTAGATACACGTGCTGGCTGAATGTATGCAACACCGACGCTATAAAGACCATATTACTCCTCTTGCAGTTCGCTATCTTGCGGTATATGCACCTCATTTCGAGATTGTATACTTCCTGGCCACGTGGGTACCTGTATGCCTATCTGAAGAAACAGTAACAGAGATTCATCACATCTCGGGTGTACCGGATTGCGTGGCCACTGCATTGAACATCAAGATCCTTGAAGCAAATCCTTCAAAATCTCTCACATCAAGCTGGGGGCAGTCTGCAGAAAATTTGACACCTTGCGCACCATAGCGGGGTCGCGGGAAATCTCATGTCCGCCATTTGTCTCCACGATGTGAGCATTGGCCGCGGTGCAGAACTTCGTCAGAATAGTGGAGTCACCCCTGTACATATCTTTGGAGCCAATGACGTGCAAGGTCGGAATATTGATACAGCCTAGGGGACTCCATCGCAAAGGAGACCTCCCAAAGGGCCATAGTAGTTCCGTTTCTGAATCCCAGTTGCCCTTGATTAGAGGATGGTATGCAGCTCCAAAAACACTTGTAATATCGTCCGTGGAGCACACCACTTTTGGGGGGTTTGATGCCCCTCCAAGTGATCGACACTTTCCATCATGTGATAGTGTAAATCCAGGGCTGTCTAGATCCCAACACTGAATTGCGCAAAAAAACACGGCACATCGAAAGTCATCTCTAGGATGTTGGCGGGTGGAGTCGTGCAGAAGGTATGAGGCTGCAAGTGCAGCTCCTTGTGAGAATCCCAGAATTCCATCGAAGGGACCTTGCGTGTCGATGAAGTCTTCCAAGCGGTCAATCGCTGCCAGTACAGCATCTGGAGAAGGAACAGTAAAATAGGAATAATACGGTCCCGGAAAGAACATTTCGACTCCTATTTGTGGCTGTCAATTTCATGATACAAAGGGGACCTGTTTGGGGTTTCTGACCTGGCGCAGGCGGAGTCTCCATCTTTCCCTGAAAGAAGACGAATTCATGACCTGGAAGTTGACGCCTGATCATGAACAATTGGGCTTCGAGAATGGCCTTCCCAGTACCAATGCCGTGCAAACATAGGAATCGCATAGTTATAGGAAATTTTAACTTGGGTGTGTCTGAATGGTTTTGAGGTTATTCGGTTTACGAGAGGCCTTTTATATAGCCAATGTCTCTTACTAAAGTCTCTTTCTGGATAAACAGTTAGAAACTATGGTCGAAACCTACGGATGGTACATGTTTCGACAACTGTTGTATGAATTCACAATTATACATTACATAAAATCTATGTAAAACTACATTTCATCTTAGTTCTCATGGAGAATCATTTAATTAATTGATTGAAATGATACTTTTTCTATGCACTACACGACACTAGCAATATTTGTTAAAGCTTAATGTAGCAAGTTGTGCAAGTGAAATATTCTGTGTTATTCAGGCTCAAAAACACTTTCATGTGGTACACTGAGTATTCACCATAGAAGCTAATCGCTTTGGAACACTTCCGTGAAATCTTCATGTGCATATTACCTTTCCACGCTCAAATGGTAGTTCCAACCAGTATCGACCACGCATGGCGAAGTCTATAACCTGCGGAAGCATGCCCTAACTTGTGACTACCTCACTTGTAGATAATGTGTCACAAATATCACACCGCAAGTTCAGCATCTATCTGATACTTCAGCCGTGTAGTAGAAAATCGTGAAGCGATCTTGATCGGCAGGTGTAAAGTATGCAGCGCAGCCTAAGGGAGACACCCTTCAGCCAGCCACCCAATTTCTTTATTTATAGTCTCGGAATGCAGTAAAACCTAGAGTCGATCTCAGTATCATCTCAAAGTTCTCTTTCCGTATCTCTATCACTGAAACGAGAGCGAAATGGCTAAACTCGACTCAGAGTTCAAGCCCCCTCAATTCAACTTCGTGCGCGAAGTTGTTGATCAATGGAGTCAACGTCGTGGAGACTCTCCCGCATTGGTTCTAGTCACGCAGAAAAGGCGTAAAGATGTGTCTTATCGTGAGCTGAGTGAGCGCTCTATACAAGTTGCATCGGCGCTTCATGAGCTAGGGCTCCGACCAGGAGACATCATAGTGATTTCGGCAGCACGGTGTCGAGACTGGTATGAGATTCTATGTGCCTGTCTCCGCAGTGGAATTATCGTCTGCCCTGTTGCTAGTGGACTCTCTAGCGCAGATCTGGAACATCGAATCCAGAAAGTTCACGCCAAAGCATTCATCGGCGACCTTGTCCAGGTGGAAAAGGTGTTGCTTGTCAAATCCCGTCTCGCTACGCTACAGCACATGATTCAGATTGGATATGATGATAGAATTGCAGATGCGATCGACTACTCGGTCTTGATAGCCCCTGGTCAGGCAAATTTAGTGGACACTACGATCGATTCAGTGGCAAACTCCGCTGCCGTCCTTTATTTTACATCCGGCACGACAGGAGAGCCCAAGACAGCCCAGCACAGCCAAGCTTCTCTGGCTCTGAGTAGCAAGATTGCTGGAGAACACTGGGCTCAGCTTTCTCCAGGTAGCCTGTTCTGGAGTCTTTCGGAAGTTGGCTGGGTGAAGGGCTCATGGGCTGTTTTTGCCGCATGGAATCATGGGGCTGCATTATTGGTTGATGAAACGCCGAGTCAGATGTTCGACCCCATTCATACGCTCCGAATTATGCATGAATATCCAGTCACCAACTTCTGTGCGACTCCAACAGCCTACAGGCAATTAGTCACGGCACATAGTCAAGAGTTTGCGACTTCGCATCCTCCAAAGATGATCAAAATCTGCATCAGTGCTGGCGAGACAATCGAAAGCACTGTGATCAAGGCCTGGGGGGAAATGACGCGGGGAGCAACAATTTTGAATGGCTATGGTTTGACAGAGACGGTTTTCCTCTGCACTGAAACCATAGATAGCCAGCGTCCAGGATCAATGGGGCGACCTCTCCCAGGCATTCCACTGGAGATCTTAAGCGATGACGCGGAGGCAGTGGTGGTTGGAGAGGAAGGTGCCATCGGAGTTTGCCTTTCTGACTGCAAGGATTCCATATACGATGTCTTTAATGGTTACATGAACGAAGAAGGTGTTGTTACTCGGCCAACGGTACGAAGTGCAGCGGGTAAAGAGTACTACCTAACAGGAGATCGAGCTTATCAAGATGGAGAGGGCTACTTCTGGTTCAAGGCCCGAAAAGACGATATCATCAATTGTTCGGGATATCGCATTGGACCCAGTGAAGTTGAAGCGGTCTTGCAGAGCCATCCGGGGGTGCTAGAATCAGCGGTGGTTGGTATTCCGGATGAAGAACGTGGGTCTATCATTAAGGCCTATGTTGTCTTAAATGAAGGGTACGAGACTAGACCTCCGCGAAAGCTGCAGGTCGAACTTCGCCAGCATTTTCTGAACAACAGTGCATCCTACAAATGTCCCCGAGTCATTGAATTCATACCCGGGGCTAAATTACCTCGAACGGTCACCGGGAAAGTACAGCGACATGAACTTCGAGCCTGGGAGCAGAGGTCCAACGAATGACATCACTTTCTCTACGTGTTCTTTATGTATTCTTTAGCCTTAAGAGTAATAAATCCGACGATCAATATCCACAATGTCGATTGCATATGCAGCTACGATTGATATCCACTATCGAAATCGCACCTGCAAAGTGAATAATAAACAGTTTAACCCCTGCAGTCACCGTATCGTTTCGTAAGACCTTATGAAGTGGAGACTTAGAGTGACCCACCTACCAGCTGTATGGCTTAGCGACCAGGGATACTACAAGCCTATTTTTAGCGATCAATTTTGGTTAGAAAAATGCAAGCTATGGGCACCAACATTTATTTATACAAGTACAAGTTATATTGGAATTTCATGTAGAACATTTTCCGATATTGAAGTTTTCCATGATATTGTAATACGTAATTGAATCGATGTTGAAATTTCAGCTATGTGAGTACACCGAGTACACCAACGGAAGAAGCAGGCGACCTTTCCCAATCGGGCTTAACTCGACCATCTCGTTGTCTAGAACTAATCCTCACAATATGATTCGTCTAAATGTAAACATGCCCACCACTGACTGAAACCGTGTTTCCATTGATCCAACTGGCACCAGTGCTAGCTAGGAAGGCCACAACGTTAGCCACCTCTCCAACGGTACCATGACGTTTTGCCGCACTCGGTCCATTGACCTGTGTATCCCGAAATTCATCTGGAATATCTCCTCCTTCGACACTAGTGTCAATCTCACCCAGGGCCAAGTTGTTGACTGTCATCTTGTAAGGGCAGGCGAGTTCATGCGCCCACTGGCGTCCCAAGCATTCTAGGGCAGCCTTGGTGGATGCGTATAGGGAGAGATTGTTGATACCTATACGAGATAGTCCCGACGATCTGCAGTGTTTTGTGAGTTGCTTGCCATGAAATAGAAGATTAGGAGTACAAACATATTGATTACTCGACCATCTTTTTCAGCGATATGAGGGAGCAAAGCCTGCACAAGAAGATGTGGTGCACGCACGTTGACCATGTATTCACTTGATTGAATCGTCAGTATCAAAACGAAATGACATGTTTCAGGGAAACACTTCAAATGCTTACTGATCAAATAATGCCCCGTCCAGTTCTAAGACTGGTAGAAATGGAGGATATGATGCAGCATTGTTGACAAGAATATCAATTTTGCTGACATTGAGCCCTTTCAAAGCCTGGTCAATAACACGACGTCCAGCGTCCAGCGTCGCAAGGTCAACTTGCACCAGGCAGGCCACACTCCCTACTTCACTAATTTGACTTGCGACTTTTTGAGCTGCCGGAGTACTTTTATCGGAGTGGTACACAATGGCAACTTTGGCACCGCGCTTGGCAAGTTCCAGAGCAATGCCAGCTCCGATTCCACGGGAACCTCCAGTCACTATGGCGGCTTTCCCTTCAAGGGAGATATTGGGGGGGAGGTTGAACGAAGTCATTGTCAATTTTTTTAGTTGAATAGATTGATTGAGGAGGAAACTGAAATCTGATGGAGGAGTAGAATTTCGACACTTGGGGCTTCCTGAAAAGCATGAAGCCACGTTGTTATGAATCGTCACGAATGGCACATGCTACAAAATTCATCTGTAAATCTCCACATTGCGTGTTCCTTGCAAACATAGCTTAAGTACTTATGCAATGCATATCTCACGCAAGGCGTGTTTCATCGTCGTACAGACTTGTTGGCGGCAATATCATGCGCGATATATCTTTCAACCCAACACAACACATTAATGAAGAATGCAGGATGATTTGGCCCTGCAGGGTACTCGTCCGCTACTAAAACTACCTGCGCACTACGAAAATGGGATTTTGTAAATCCGTCAAACAAGTCAATGTTGTTCTCGCATAACTAGGCTACATTGCCATACGGTATACTATGTGATACAATGTTGAAGTTGAAAATTGAAGAATGGTATGGTATGCTTGAGTCAGTTCCTGTCGGATAATTTGCCCCTTGTCTAGTTCGCCTACATTTCTCCACCTCCTCAGCTCCCCTCTCTTTCCCCACATCCACATCCCCTGTCCAATATCAGCTCTCACTATCAAAACTCCACATCATTCGACTCTTGAAGTTCCAAGTCCTTCTAGAACTCACATTTCAATTGTTTCCATCAAAATTCAATAGTAAATGAGTCGTGTTTTGGGCTCGCTCTACCCCTCACTAAAGAATGATTGTGCTTTGATAAGGTCATTTAATGAACAAAAGTTTATACGGAATTTTAATGAATTTCTTCCCTTCACGTCGGTTGAAATTGCCTTTAGAGGAGATCTCTGTCAGAGACTCACTAACTTGAAGAAAGTCACCGTGTATTGCGAATCACTAGTATGGGATCGCGAGTTTCTAACTTGGGTTAGGTACAAATATAGATTAGGAAAGTCATTTTTTTCGATGTAGATTGTGAATGCGGTAGACTAAAACAGATCAATATAATTCAAAATGGGAAAATTCCCCTTAAAGGTAATCACTTGATGTATAAAACCACACAATATAATGCGTTAATCTAATAACCAAAATAAATACTGAAATAAGGTTATGCTTCAAACAGAATTACTCATTCAGTATCATACCCAATACCACAATATTCAATAAAGATTAAATTTTCTATCATGTACTATCTCAAAAAGATTATATACCTGCTGTCAAATGTGATTCATGACTTTGGTGTAGTGGACCGTACGTATGTATCCAGCAACGATTGCATATTCATTGGTGATGAATAATAAATTGAAAAGCAGAGGCAACATTAGCTGTTCTCCCTCTTGTGTTTCCTCAACTACGCTTCTCAAACAATCTTTGCGCTTTTTCCATTCCACAAAGATGGGCTCCACCGTGCGAGAAAGTACTTGCTATGATTCGACCTACTTGGCCGAATACTACGACATTTGGACAGGCACGCGCAATGACACCAGCTACAACTCAAATGCGCTCGTCCAGATGGTCTCTAAGGCACCATCCTCACATATTCTCGTGCTTGATGCTTGCACTGGCACTGGCCGGCTGATTCAGGCAATAACTAGCTATGCGAAAGATCAATCTGATATTTCCCTCGCTAATGTGGAGTTCATTGGACTCGACAATGAGCCCCATATGATTGCGCGAGCAGAGAAAATAAATTCAAAACTACCTATTCAAGCTGGCTGTCGAAGTATAACTTGGCTTCTAGGCTCAGCGCTGGAGATGTCTTCCCTTCCCGTCTTTCAAACAAAAAAGGTCGACCTTCTTACGATTGGTTTCGGAAGCATTTCGCACTTCTATCAGCCAGGTCAACCTGAGAAATTTCTAGAGGGGGTGGCTTCTATCCTGACTCCGGGAACAGGAATAGCTCATATCTCTGTTGTGAGCAAACTCATTGCAGACCCAGAGTTGGGTCTGGATAAGGATATAACAGATCCTTTGCCACCTAGTGAACATTC
This sequence comes from Botrytis galanthina, assembly GCA_004916875.1. NCBI lineage: Eukaryota > Fungi > Ascomycota > Leotiomycetes > Helotiales > Sclerotiniaceae > Botrytis > Botrytis galanthina. Next base: position 216,923 of record PQXL01000003.1, read on the forward strand.
CAGTATCGAGTTTCCAGGTGTAGTTTATCGGGAGAAGGTGGTAGAAAATGGCGTTCAGGGAAATACTTGGCGCGTGGTCAGAGACATTGAGGTCTGGAAGGATGAGACTTTAATCGAGAAGAATCTGGACACAGCTTTGTTCCGTGTCTGGACTGAGAAAGAGCTGAGGGAATTGGTTTCTGGAGCTGGCTTGCGAGTATTAGAGATAATTCCCCAGGAGGTAGATACATTATTTGTAGTGGGATTTTGAAGTTTTGTAGCTACACGCCACTAAAATCAACATGTATTTTTTGTGCAAATAACCTAGAAGTACTTCAGTACACAAAAAGCTGATTGATACCCAATGTGTATATTGAATTGCCGATCAGAGCAGCGTAATATATATATAGACACCCCCTCCTCAATTTCTTGCCCAAATTACATATCATTTCCAGAATTCCTTTCAGTCCGCACACTGTAATTCACTATGGGAAGTATCGGCGAAACCTCGGTGCTTGGAATCAAATCCCCCCATGACCTCATCAAAGATTCCTGGTGTCGGATCCTCAGTCTAGACGATGAAGATGTTGAACCCGACTCCAACTTCTTTGCCCTAGGTGGAGATTCTATAGATGCCTTAAAAGTAGCGCGGCTGGTACAACAAGCTGGGATAGCCCTGAATGTGAATCTCATGCTTCGTCATCCCCAGTTCTCGGAGATGGTAAAAGCTGTTTTGGAACAATCACTACAAAAATTGAAAGTAATCGATCGCCCCGGAAACGCGGTCTCTACCCGGTTCGTTCAGATTCCGGAATCCCGACAACACGAGATGCTTTCATCAGCGGTGCAACAATGTAACATTTCCGAGTCGGAGGTAGTGCGCCTATTTCCCTGCACACCGATGCAGACGGGCCTTGTGGTCCTTACAGCTCAACAGCATGATTTATATTGGGCCCAGCAAAGCTTTGAATTGCCGAGTGATTGGCCAGTTACCCAAGTAGAGGCTGCTTGGAAACGGGTGGTCGAGGCGAATGAAGCACTTCGCAGTCGGATTATACAGCTGTCTGATGGTACTTGTTATCAAGTGGTACTTCACTCGGAAACCGGCACATTGAATGAAGAGGTCAAAGGCGGTAATAGCAACCCCCCATTTGGAGAGCCTCTGTTCTATTGTTGGATAGAGCCAGGGCGACTTCAATGGCGTGTCCACCATGCTGTTTACGATGCGTGGTCGCAGCGGTTGATATTTAACGCGTTGGTAGATGCCTATCAAGATCCAGCCAATCCAGAAATCGTTCACCCTCCCTTCTCATCCTTTGCTGGATATCTGGCGCAGATGGATTTGAGTCAGTCTATGAGCTTTTGGCGCCAGAAGTTGCATGGCTTTGAGGGACAGGAATTTCCTCGACCCCTAGTAAGGGACGAGCCACGAGATCAGGCCCATGCTTCGATGGAATCTACATGGAGCCAGAATCATCTCGGGTTCACCGCCGCAACGGCCATACAAACAGCATGGGGTATTGTTCTTACGCGATATAATGAAGCTTCCGATGTTGTTTTTGGGGTGGTAAGCATGGGAAGGAGCGCCTCAATTGTGGGTGAAGATGTCGCCCGTATCATCGGCCCGACAATTGCCACTATTCCCTTTCGTTTGCAACTGGAGGAATCTACCACCGTAAATGAATGTTTATCGGCTACACAGTCGCAATATGGAGACTGTTTACCTTATGAACATGTTGGTTTGGCACAAATTTCCTCCCTAGGGGATTCCGGGCCAGCCCAAGCCTCCCGCTTTCAAAGTCTTTTGGTGATACAGCCTGACGAAGTTGATGACAGCCCTATTCATGAAATAATGGATGACCGACGAGATGATTACATGGAATATCCTCTGTCACTCGAATGTTTTCTCGGCTCAAATTCAATTCGCCATGTAATCACCTACAGCAAGGCCGTCATGGGACAATGGGAAGCAGAACGACTTCTTGAAAAATTCATTCATGTGCTGAATTGGATACTCCAGCCATCAAACCAAACATCTCTTGTATCACAACTAGACATGTGGACCGCAACCGATGCTAAGATTATGCAGCAGTGGCATTCAACCCCTATAGACTTGATCGAGGAATGCATTCACACGTTGATCGAGCAGCGTTCAGTTGTCGGTAGGTGGGAAGATAGTCCTGCCGTTTGTGGATGGGATGGCGAGTTTTCATATAGTCAATTGCTCTCAGTGTCGAAGCTGTTGGCTCGACGTCTCTGTGCTGCTGGCGTGGGTCCAGAGACTTTGGTGCCTATAGCTCATGAGAAGTCCTGCTGGACTCTGATAAGCATACTCGGGGTTCTTCAGGCGGGCGGTGCGTTTGTTCTATTGGATAGTGGACTACCAGTAGCTCGCATGGAGACTATGATTTCTGTGGTACAAGCTCCTCTAATTATCTGCTCTGAGGCTCTTCATTCCAAAGTGTCCGGTCTAGCCAATCGAATACTGTGCCTGGATTCTGTGATACGGAAAGAGCTGCTGCAGGAGCAGCCTATGAACCATACAAATAATTCATTCTCCCCTGGTGTTGCAGCAGATAATGCAGCTTATGCCGTTTTCACATCTGGCACCACGGGAGTTCCAAAGGCTGTGGTGGCAGAGCACCGTCACGTTGCAACTGCATTTCATGCACAGGCCATGCAGGGTATGTTCCAGCGTAATCGTCGTATGCTGCAAGTTGCAACCTACAGTTTCGATCCATCAATTGCGGACATGTTGGGACCACTATTCGTGGGAGGAGTAGTATGCATTCCACGGGAAGAAGAGGTTCTCACCGCACTTGCAGGCGTTATCTCTCGGTTTCAGGTAGATGTGATTGATATTACTCCATCAGTGGCTAACATGTTGGACCCACTCGAGGTTCCGAACTTGAAAGAGTTGCGACTAGGTGGAGAGGCTGTAACTGCGGCGCAGCTGAAGCGATGGACCAAAATACCACATTTTCAATTCCACAACAGTTATGGTCCCAGCGAATGTTGTGTCACCGCGGCACTGACTCCACCGCTACATCCTTCAGTAAATCCCTTGAATTTTGGTTCTCCTGTCGGTTGTCGCATGGTGATTGTGCATCCCGATAATTGCAGTCAGCTGGTGGCATTAGGGCTCGTAGGAGAACTCGCGATTCAAGGCCCTATCGTCACTAGAGGATATCTGAATAATGCAGACGCCCAGAAAAGAGCATTCGTTGAGGTATCTCCATTTAAAACTTTCTCAGAAGCTGCACCACCATGGGCGTCAAGAATTTACTTGACTGGAGATCTGGCTCGATTTGCACCAGATGGCTCTGTGATTTTTGTTGGTCGCAAAGATCATCAGGTCAAGTTGAATGGACAGCGTATTGAGCTTGGAGAAATTGAAGCTACTGCCACAAAAATCGAAGCGTTGGAGGAGGCTGTAGTGATGATCATCAAGAGAAATGGTCGTGCAGAGCTAGTTCTGGTTGCGCAGTGGAAAAAAAATTCAACATCACAGCCAGAAGTTATCCAAGACAGCGAAATCCGCAGCATTAATAGCTTGCAAGAGATGAAAATACTAAATCTACCCGATGTGTCTGCCAACACCCTGCGGCAACTTGCCGCAATGCTACCTCCATACATGGTGCCGGCCGTATGTCTCTTAACAGACCGTCTGCCTTTATCACTGACTGGTAAGACGGATCGTAAAGGACTTCAACAATGGATAGAACAACAAGATCTCTCGCCTTGGCGAAGAACTATCGCAACAGCTACAATACCAGCTTCTGATACTGTAGCCCGACAACTTAGCGAGCTACTTGAACCTTTCTTACCGGAGGGTTCTATTGAAGACCCAGAGAATCCTCCTGATTTCGCTCCCGTGTCGGCAGGACTAGACTCGATTCGTATGGTCTCATTTGTGCGTGCGATCAACCGTGCCTTTGGTATTCTCTTACCACTAAGTCGGATACCTCGCACCATGTTGCTTACTGAGTTGGCCATCACAGTGAAAGAATTACAGTCCCGGAAAGACACAAGTGAAGAACAAATAACAGATAGTGAAGATGTTGAACCAATGCTCCGTGATCTTCAGAAGGGGATCCCAGGACATTTTGCGCCTGGCCCCACACCTTCCTCCGCTATACACAATGTCTTTTTGACAGGGGCGACTGGATACGTCGGGACTGCCATTCTCCAAAGACTCCTGTATACTCCTTCGCTCCAGAGAGCTTACCTTCTTGTTCGTGCAGAGGATGCAGTCACCGGACTCGAGCGTGTGCGCGCTGCAGCCATCAAAGCAGGTTGGTGGAATGAGGCGCTACATTCTTCCAAAATCCAAGTCTGGGTAGGAGATCTTTCCAAACCAAGACTTGGCCTTAATAGCTCCCAGTGGGAACAGCTGGAAGGATGTAATACAGCCACAAATACCTCTCCAATTACTGGTATTATTCACAACGGAGCTCTCGTACACTGGCAGTACAGCTACTCTGAGCTCCGAGCAGCCAACGTAGATTCTACCACACAACTAGTATCGATAGTGACACGGAATCCACATATTGCTCGCTTGGAATACATATCCGGAGGTGCACAATGGGATCCATCTGAAAAGGAGATTGTTTTTTCCACACCTACACTCCAGCGGAAGCTGCACGAGACAAATGGTTACGGACAATCAAAATTGATCGCCGAGCAGGTCGTAGCAGCAACGGCAGCACTGCAAAAATCAGAAGGAATCTCAGGGAGTCGGCTTGGCATCCTGAATCCGGCTTTAATCATTGGTGGCCCAAGCCATGGTCATGCGGCTAACCTCGATGACCTGATCTGGAGACTCATTAGTGCATGTGTGCTCGTGGGCGAGTACTACCCCGAGCCCGAGGAGTGGATTTACATTTCTAGGGCAGAAGATGTTGCTGATATGACTGTAAATGCCTTAATTAACCCCACGGTGATCAGGAAGCAAAGAAAAATGCTGAACGGAATTCGGGTAAGGACTTTTTGGGAGGCGGTCAATGCTGCTCTTGATACTCCCTTGCATGCCAGCGAGACTTATGCTGTCTGGTTTGGTAAGCTGAATGGCTCTTTATCCGAGTTTGGTGATGAGCATCCATGTTGGCCTGTTATAAATGTCATTGAGACGATGGGCCCAGGACTCCTTAGCAGTCCGGCTCCTGTGTGGACTGATGCTGATGATTGGGAAGAGATGGAGCGGGTCATGGCTCAGGCCGTTACACTAAATGTAAAATACTTGCAAGACCTTGGGTATCTTGGAAGGACTTGGTCTGGTAAAGACTTTCCAGGGGGCTTTAGGAGGAGAGGTTGAAATCTTTGTGAGTTTGCGGGGAGGTAGGGTTTGTGTCCCACTTTTCTTCGGAGGAATCTTGGCATTTTTGTAGTCCAATTTTGTTTCTGGAAATTAGCTTTCTTTCGTCTTGATTTTGTTAGACATTAACTACAACATCAATATATCAGTCTCATCTATTCAAATGCCGATTAGTCATTTTTTGTTCTTAGCCTTTCATCTAAAAGAGAAAAAGGTAAAGACGGAATCACTTCAATAGAACCATACACTGAGGTCCTGACTGGTAAGTGTATTCTATTTTTGATTAATGATATCGCCATAATCTGCAAGGATACAAGAGATCAAAAGATCAAAGATCTTCAAACGTTTGTATTGTTGTTCAACTCTGAATGATTTTCGGTTGATTTGATATATAACATTGAAAAAATACATACGTTTGGTATTCTGGTTTCCGCGTCTAACTAGGTACAGAGCGTGCAAATCTCCTCAAGAACTCTAATTGGCCAATCTTTACGGATATGAAAAAAGAAAAAAATCGAAGGAAGAGGTCTGTGTTGATTACAATGTACCAGTTCAAGAACTCACTGTATGTTGGCTGCTTCTTCATTGATTTTTCTTGCCTCCTAATTTTAATCAATATGGATTGGTATTTGACACCAGACTGCCTCGTTCATTTTAGTGACTATGTTACACTCCTCTATGTGAGCATCGTCATATCTTGAAAGACATGTTTTGACGCCGATCCCCTAAGATAGTCATCCAATCAATGGTCACTGCCCTCTTTGAAATAATATCATGCTCTCCAATCGGAATATAGCAAGAGAATATCAGAAAAAAAAAACTGAAAGAAGATGGTTAGTATCAGAAAATTAAGTACAGGATATACGACGTAGTCTCAAAGAGATAGATCAAAATGTTAATTGAGTCTACCAAACACCACTAACATGGAAATGAGAGGATAGATTTATATTCTGATGTTATCTTATTTCTATACTTCAAGATATATTGACAGCTGTGTTGACATAGGCAGCGGAATAACTTTAGTATGTCCCTGGTACTAACTACTTGCATACGAATCCATCCCAAGAACTGAAAGCCTTCTCACAGTCCGTCTGATACTGAGGCAATCCAGCAGCATATGTGAGTAACTCCCGTTTCTTTCCCGGGATATTTCCACCCAAAAACCACGAGTCTGGAGAATCGAGGAATAGCGTTCCATCGAATTGAGATTTTACGTGTTGACTCCAAGTTTCCTGCGCAGCGACAGTGGGCTCAACAACAGTGTCTCCTTGCGCTAGTAGTTGTTTAATTGCATCACAGATAAGCCCACACTGCACCTCAATGCCGATAGGTCCACTCGAAAAGGACAATGGACCCTGAGGGCCTGCTAGAAAAAACAGATTGGGATATCCATTGATGGTCATTCCAAGATACGTCTTCACGCCAAACTTCCACTCGTCCTTCAAAGACTTCCCTTCGACACTATGAAGCCCCATATGAGTGAGTCCGCCAGTAATCATATCAAAGCCTGTGGCTAGGGCAATGATATCGAGAGGGTAGAATTGTCCATCCGTGGTGGTGAGGCCGTCCGGTTGGAAGGAGTCAATAGAAGTGGATCTCAGGTCTACTAGATCAACATTAGACCGATTGAACTGGTCGTAATAGTCAAGTTCACAGGTAGGCCTTTTCGCACCCATAGGATGTAAAGGCTCTAGAGGCGCCAGGAGATCACGTTTGCGTGGATCATCTATTCGTGAACGGACCTTTTGAGCCCAGAAGTCGTACATTTCTCGATTTGCGGCACGATTGATCATTACATCCTTGTAATTACCGTAGACGTAAGGAAACCCACCAGTTTTCCACAAATGCTCGCGGAAGGCTTGTCGCTCAGCCGGATCTACTGTGTCAAATGTGTTGGTTGGTGCGAATTGATAGTTCACGCCGCTAAGATGCGTACGTCGATAGTGATAGAATTCTTCGTGGGTCATCTTGGAATCTTGAAGCCAACCTTCTCCGTGCATAGGTAGGGCTGTGTTGGGGGTACGTTGGAAGACAGTAAGATGATCTGCTCGTTTAGCCCAGTCTTGCACTATCTGCAATCCGGAGGCCCCTGTACCAATGACCGCGGCTCGCTTGCCTTTCAGCTCAAACCCCTCCTCTGGCCACTCGTAGGAATGAGCCACTGTTCCTTTGAACGACTCAAGTCCGGGAAAAGAGGGGATGTGTGGTACTGTGCCGGGTCCAGGACAGGCAATCAAAAATTGACTGGTAAATTGACTGCCGTCTTCAGTAGTTGTGTGCCATCTGTCCCCCCGAAACTGACCATGCGTGACCCGAGTGTTGAATTGAATGTCTTGTTTCAGTCCCAATACTTTATCAAGGTATGCGAAATACCGTAGCAATTCCGGCTGCGAGGGGAACTTCTCACTCCACTTCCAGTTGTTCCAGATTTCTGGAATTGATAGAGCATAGAATGGAGCCTCAGTGTCGACTCGTGCGCCAGGGTATCGGTTCCAGAACCACGTTCCTCCCAGATCTGATCCTGCTTCTAACACAAGACATCGGTGACCCTGTTTCCGCAGATGATAGAGAAGAGTTACTCCGGCAAAACCAGCGCCTACAATTATGATATCATAGTCTGGTGGTCTGTTTGTGATTATGGCCATGTTTCTGGTAGAGGAGAGGAAAGTGTGGAATGGTGGAATGGTGGAATGGTGGTGAAGTTGAGATGAAAAGATATGAATTTATCTTTTAGTCTTCTGACTTCTTTCTAGGAATCTTGTCACATATTTATTTGACAGGTTACAAGCATTGACAGCTGTTAGTTTTTATGTACGGACTATGGGCTTCGATGTAGGAACTGCATTGTCACCTGCAAACTAGGAAGTTGGTTCAATCGCCACCCCAAGGCAGGATGTAGCATTTTACTAATTGCGCTAGATACATTCCAAGTAGGAAAAGACCGATAATCCAATTCGAATCCAATTTGAAGTAAGTTATGCACACATATTCAGCCGTATGTATGCAATATGCAACCAATAGCCTATCACATATTACATCTATCATTGTGCTTCTACCATCCCACCTCATTGCTTCAATGGCTGGTTGGACTTCAGTCCAATCTGGTCAGCAACCTCGGTGTAGTTGTGTTGCCACAATCCACCTCCTAGTGTCGGGTACTGAGAGCGCCAGGCACACATTTTTTGTGCCAGTGGGGTCATGCTCTCTATAACATCACGGGGGATCATAAGGGGATAGCATTCTTCCGGTGTGAGGTAGCTAGCTTGGAAGCATAGGGAGATTCCGCGACGCCAGAAGTCCTCAGTACGGTTCTCACCGCCACCGTGGCAAAGCCTGCCTGTGAAGAAGAAGACATCGCCAGTCTTCATAACGGCGGGAACGGCATCCTCCTCTCGGCCCCAATCTTCATAGTCTTCCATCAAGTGGCTCTTGGGGATACCACGAGTGGCGCCATTTTCAGCAGTGAAATCGGTCAACGCAGTGAAGAAACTGATCTGGATCTCATCCATCCGGGGACCCAACTTGGTCAATCCGGGAAACTCAGCTGTGTCGCGATGTAGCTCTTGAGCTTTGCTTTGGGGACCGATTTCGATTACCTGCGCTGTGCACATCCAGTAGTCTCCAGACTCCTTGCGGAATATTGCCTCGCAGATCTGGTGCAATAGGTCATAGTTGAGAACTTCCTCGCGGAAGGTTTTGCTAATGGTAGGTAGATTACTAAGTCGGCGAGTATTGGATCCGTGAAATTGGGTAATCCATTCTTCCTCTCCGACATCTCGGTGTGTGCCGCATTTGATCTTGGCTAACAAAGGGTCTACCTCTTTGTTGATTTTGGCCATTTGCTCCTGTGTGAAGAAGTCCTCCACCACAATCCCGCCATCTTCGCGGAACATCTGGAGGATCTCCTCGACGGGTGCCTTGGCACTAATGCGTCGGAAAGGGGTTGGGACACTGACAGTCATTCTGAATAGAGAGGATAGGACGGTGAAATTGAACGGGGATGGTAATACTGATAGTTTCTTTCAACGAGTAAGAGATCTCTATTTATGTCCAATCTCAACAATCGTGAGTAAGGATACGTCAGTGACTCTGCTAAACGTACATATGCATGCATTTGTGACTGTTCTCACTATGGATGTGATGGCGACTCGAGTCAGATTGACTGCTTGTCTTGGTGATATTCATGCACCACCTACTTCTTATCTTTCACTCTGACGCGTCGCACCTGCCTGATTTCAATACGGTCACTGAATACAGTGCTGTTTGCAGGAGCGTAACGACTCTATGGTCTTGGGTACCCATGCAGAAGAATTTGTTGATCGGTCGTTCATTTTCAATACTTACCTGGAGCATTTGTAAAATCTGCATATTTACTTCATGGAAATAGTAAGACACCTCTAGTATTGGGCGAACTATAATACATTCGTCCAAAAAATCCTTAACTACCTAGCTAGACACATAGTGACCGATGCTGTATATAACAAAATCCCGATTGTGTGAATCCTTTACTGGTTCAGTATCATCATTACAAACATAGAATTTTTTTATTAAAAATTGACGGAACTAACAGCGTAGAATTAAGTCAACAGCTTTATTTTGAAAAGCGCCTTAACCTTTTAGGGTATATAGTCAATTTTGAGGGACTTCCTTAATTTTTAGAGCGTTAGAATAGCTTCCCGATTGAACTAACAATTAAAATATGCATTAAAGCATGCAATGAATTTTATAGTGCAAAACTGAAAGCTTCTTACCTAGGTATTTCTTCAACAATGTGCTTGAGTCAGTGCTTGCTGAACGATTCGTCACTTTTAGTGTGGTTCGGCTAGCTTTCTCCGTCTCCTGCAGTCTAATTCGGCTAGCTTTACCCCCCTCATTCAGCTCCTCTTTTTCCCGTATCCCCTGTCACCGTCTACCATTAGCTTGCATCTCCCGAAATGCTAAAATTTTAAAGTTTCGAAACTCTAATGAGTCCTCCTCCTGTAGAGGGAAAACGCCGGACCCCAATGATTGGCTCTCTTTTTGATATTCGCTGTCAAATCAAACAATCAAAATTTTGCATCACTCATGAAACAATTATATCTATAAGCTCTCAAATGTGTTGTGAAACTTTTTTCTATTAAAATGCAAAATGGTATCGTTAAAAATTATTGAATCAATCAAATCATCAAAATCCAGTTGGAAGTTCGTTTTGGAACCAATGAATCTGCTGCCCCACTATTCATCTGTCTGCTCTGGTTTTCGATCACTGAAACCTGCGTACCTGGCAGCAGTCTTCATCCTGAATTTCTTCCCGAAATAAATAAACACAATGTTACCACCGAGTACAACAGTAGTTATGAGTCCAAATGTCACATAGACCCATGTCAATCCAACGCTATCAGTCCAGGGCTGAAGAACAAAAATAAACATTGTCAAGATAGCGTTACGGACAAAGGTCACACCCATAATTGAGTCGGCAATTATCTGTAAATTATACTGTCAGTAATTGCTTGTGTGAGGCTTAAAAAAAAGAAGAAAACTTACGTCTGTGTATGCATCGGTCAAGTATGTAAGTGCAGCACTGCTAGTTGGAAGAACCCCGAAACAAATGATTCCAAGCCCAAAGGCAGGTACAAGCCAGTTAGCGCCGTTGTTCAGACCGATTCCGAAGATAAAGACACCCGCTGGGACAAAAGGTGCGAAGGCGACAGAAACCCAAAGACGCATCTCAGGCTCAAAGACACCGCCATTTCTTTTGGCGAGGTAAAGAGAAACATAGTCACTCAAGAAGCCACCAATCAAAGTTCCTAGAGTAGCCCCAATGAAAGGTGGAAGGCCCATCAATCCAATTTGAGTAGGATTGAACTCGTATGGGGGTAGTGTCATATATGACGACAGGGAGGTGACTGGAAGAACAATGCAGGAAATCAAGACCCCGTATTGCAGTGACATGAAAAAGACAGCCGGTATGGTGAATATCACCAAGAAAGGCTGGTAAGTGTGCTTGAAAAGTTGACTCAGCGGCATTGATGAGTTTGACCACAGTGCTAATTTTTGCCAATAAGACTTTTGGGGAATTGAATAATCAATGATGACCTCTCCGATTTGAGGAGCATCGTTTTGTGCCTCTGGGTCGCTGTTGTTGACTGCCTCTTTCTTTTCCGGCTGGCTAGCGATCTGTTCCGTTTTAGTGACCGGGCGGGTAAACATTGTCTCTTCGCAGCAGAAAATAAACACAACAAAGCCTGCTCCAAGCAATATAGCCAGCCACCACCACACCCAGCGCCAGCCTTGGTTCGAAGTGATGAAACCACCGGGTAACGGTGATAGAGTAGCTCCGGTGATCATGAACCAGTAGTATATAGAATTCACGAGTCCTCGTTCATGAAAGTAAAACATATCAGCCACTGTCATCTGAACCATCACTTCTGCTAATGCACCGACCGTACAACTTAACAGATTAATCAACATGAGCTCCGTCACAGTCCGCATCCTGGCGTACCATATACTCATTCCACATTGAACTGCAGTGCTGAAGATGTAAACTGGTCGTCGTCCGAACTTCAATGCAAACGGAACGAGTAAAAATCCGCCGACACACAACGCCCCGTTTCCAGCAGCAAAAGCGTCATTGAGTATGGCGTAGCTAAAACCAAGCTCGGCATTCACTGGCGCCCAGGTCACGGTTGCGATGTCGATTCTGCTTGCTTCAGTACTTCTGTATCATATCTGTGTAATGGAAGACTACCTACAGTGCAAATACCATCAAGGTATAATAGGAAATCAACATAAAATTCAGGTACTTTCTCCATCGTGGCCAGTTCTAACAATTTGACGAAATTAGCTACTAAACATGCGCAGGGAGGCTAAGCCTTCAACTTACGAGAGGGTCATTTGGGTCGTTACTAGGTCTTGGTTGCAAGACAATATGTGGGCTTCCCTCGAGCGACGTACTACTTAACGCAGCTTGGGGCACCATGGTGGCAGAAATTTGTTTCGCTTCCATCTTTAAAAGGTAGTTGTCCTTGAAATCAATATCTACATGCGGGACGAAGACCGTGATATAAAGACTTTCGGAGTCGCTTAGAGGCAGGCAAATCGGTGAAAGTTCAAGGGAGGGTCGGTGAGAAGATAAAAGAGCTTATGCAGCATGAGGTGATAATGCAAGATCTAAAGACAGGAGCTTATGCAGAATACGATGATAAGGCGACATCCAGAGGCCAAGATGCCAAACGGCGGTCCAATCGCAAGCTATAAGACGAGGAAAGCTGTACGTACATCACGGGATGAAACTTAGTAGAATGTACTCGTGTTGATCAAGAGAAAGTTGTTGATACTACTTTCGTACATAGGGCTCCGCAAATTTGTCCATCGAATTATGGATTTCGTGTAAGTTCAGATCTACGTCTTCTTGACGAAAGACTCTAGAGATTGACTTTAGGGTTCGCATGAGATGTTTAAGGCGAAGGTGACTGACGGAATCGATCAGCAACTTAACTTGTTGTCAAGAAGAGCTGAACAAGGAAAACCCGCAGTGATCGACCAGACGAGGAGTGGGATCCACTTTCGTAACTCTAGAATCTCAATTGAGTTTCGCATGACCTTAGTGAAAGGCACAAGAATTTGATGGCAGATATATTGTAGGTCACTTTACGATAATTCAGACAATGAATGTAAATCACAGCGCGGGATGATCGAGACCATGTGTCCAATAATCCGGGCTGCGGCGCGAACCAGATTTTAAAGTTAAGCTGCCAAATTTAAGCCATTGAAAACTACACACTCTATCTTTGATAATACAAGTCCCTAACAAACTAAATTACTGATTTAAGAGTTCAGACAGGTCGAACAAAATAAAGATTCATACGAAATTGTATAGTATCTTGGGTGATAAATCTCGAACTTTCGAATTCGACGATAAAGCTAGATAGATGTAAGCGCTGTAAAGAATTCAATGTACTATCCAATGGGCCTTGTTGAATTCAAAAGTTTAAATTATGGCTTATTGTTCGGATGGAGTATTGACAGACTATTGAACACACCGAGCTGAGATAGATGTAATGTTCAGCTCCCTCAAAATTGGATGAGCCCCAAATCAAGAGATGATTAAACACTGGAATTACGATGTAAACTCCACTCCGACCACGGATGGATTACATCGACGCATTAAATTTCACATATTGAAGCAGCCGCAAGAAGGGACTTATCCTGCATCTGTGGCTTTAAGTTACCATTGACTTATTCCAGGGACCTGGAACCTTTCATTGGCCCACAACAAAGAAATACAGTAGATGCAGATAACCCTGGCCCTATTATCAAAAGTCATTGACAGGAACCTAGAGTATAATAACCGTGGCACGTTACTTTGCGTGAGCTGAATATCAAGCTTTATCAGATGCTGCTCATCGCATACACACGGGCTAATACGATCACGTGTAACACTAAGCATACCGTGTAACTAGGTAGGCTAGCTCGGTAGGAGCTAAACCCAACTCAGATCTAGCTTTTCTCGCTTCCGTTCAAAAGTGAATCAAAAATCTTTCTCAAATTTCAAGTTTGCGAAATCTGGCAATCACACACCGCTCAGCGTCCTCAGCTTTGATTCAATCGGGTACAGCTCAAAGTGAGGTGGTTGAGATTATACAATATGTGTATGAAGAGATCATCTACAGCAATTGACGAGTTAGGCCAGCGAATTATCTCGGGTTCCCATGACAGCCGTCGGTTGCCACACATACTCGTGGACCAGGCCGCGAAAACAAGATGAGCTGTCATTCCGAAGTTTATTGTCTTGTCAGAGACACGGACTGCAGACCTCTACGAATATCTGTGTCCGGTGCACACTAAACCTCTAACCGATCTTTTGGAGCTGATAATTACCTCGGAAGCTCGGAAGTCTATTTTAAGTTTAGCTCTAGTAATTAGAAGATGGTTCATGAAAGCTCTCAAACCCCAGGGTTATAAGCTGTTGACCAAATAATGCACCAATCGTCATTATAATTGGCGCAAGAGGCACTTCGCTCTATCAAAAAAGAAAGAAGACGAACAGTGATAATCAATCTGGGAAGGATGAGCTGTCAGTGCTATAATGGTCAAGATATGCTACGAGCGGAGTCACTCATTTCATTTGTTGCAAGCATACCGCTACTTGCGAGATGTCGAAACTTTGAAACGAAAGGCAGCAAGCCAGCGCAACAAAATTCTTCGAGAGAGTCTGTCAACGATGGTGCGGCTGAAATTCGATTCGGATTCATAGTTTTGAGCGACACTACCAGGTCATTGTCTGGTGGCAAATAAAATATAATGGCTGTTCTGTTCTGAAGCCAAACAAAGACAACTTTGTGATCTCACGTGCTGGCAATAAAGGTGGCACGACAGAAAAACTGGCATAACTTCATTGAATTGGTATTTTGATATAGTATATCTAGCCCTTTGCGGCACCGGCCTTGATCAATAAGATATCTACACAGAGTTAGCAATGATTCAAGATCAGGATTGAACCTAGTCTTCTTACCTCCGTCTTCAACAACGTAATCTTTGCCCTTAGTCATAACCTTTCCTTTAGCCTTGATCTCAGCTTCATCTCCATTGAATTCCTTGAGCACGTTAAAGTTATATACGATAGCTTGGATGAACGTCTTTTCGAAGTCACCGTGAATGACACCTGCAGCTTGTGGTGCTTTGGTACCATTTCTGATAGTCCATTGGCGGACTTCGTCTGTACCCGTAGTGAAGAAACTTCCAAGGTCCAAAACCTTTCTCATGGCGGTGATAATCTTAGGTAAAGCGGATTCAACACCGAGGGTCTTGAGTTCCTCCTTGGCTTCTTCTTCAGTCGCGAATTGAGTTAATCTCTCCTCAAGGCAGATGGAGATTGGCATGATTGGATCACCGGCTGCGTGCTCCTTGATCCATTCCATAACCTTTGCCAAATGCTTGTTCTTCTTTCTGATGTAGTCCTTCTCGCTCAAGTTAATGAGGTAAACGACTGGCTTGGCAGTCAAAAGGAAGAGAGGGTTGATACACTCGATCTGTAAGAAATGAAGTGAGTATATAGTTTCATGTATCATTCAAGATAGTGATGGAATATCGAAGTATCAGAACGGGGTTTTTCTCTCAGAATTGACTCTGCATTTAATGCGAGGTACTCGACGAGCTGGGATTATTCAGGCCTCATGGCCCTTTGTCATCATTTAAAGATTTATGAAAACATAGAGAAAATTGAGCACATACCTCTTTCGGTGACCAGTTACCCTTTCGGACATCTTTTCCATCGTTGAGCATAGCCAAAACCTTCTCGATAGTGGCTTCCTCCTCTCTAAGCTTCTTCATCTCGAGTGATTGACCACCCCGTCTAGTCAATTTCTTCTGAGCTTCGAGTGCCTTCTCAACGAACTCGATATCCTTGATACGGAGCTCATCACTGATGATAGTCAAATCGCGGACAGGATCAACATCTCCCTCAATGTGAATAATCTCGGCATCATCGAAACAACGGACAACTTGAAAGATAGCATCGACAGCACGGATATGCGACAAAAATGCGTTTCCAAGACCTTCACCCTTAGATGCACCTCGAGTCAAACCGGCGATGTCGTAAATTGTAAGATGTGCTGGCACTCTGGACTTAGGGTTGTACTTTTCGCAAAGCCAGTCGTATCTGTCATCAGGAACGATAACTCGAGATTCTTCAGGATCGATGGTTGCGAAAGGAAAGTTCTTGATGTTGTTAACGTTGCTACATATGATCGACTTGGGGCTCTGAAACTTACTGCGGGGTTACCAAGGGAGCACTTGGTAATAGCTTGAAAGAGTGTTGACTTGCCGACATTTGCAAGACCGACCTATTTTTAAAATCAGTTCATGTCTTAGACAACTAGAATGAAGAGAGAAGTACAATTCCACTCTTCAAGTTGTTACCAGGTCTACCCAGTAACGCCTTCTTCTCTTCGACAACTTTCTTTGGAGGCATTCTGCTCTTCTTTTTTGCGTAAGATCTCTTTTGATTTATGAATAGAACCGTACAGTTAAGTAGGCTCTTGTTGTATTTGTTTATAAAAGCAGAACTTGCTGCAGTGGTGAACAAAGTGGGTTGATAAGAAAGAGAGATACGTTGAAGAGGTAAGAGAGACGTCGTGATGGTGGGATGAATGCAGCCAGCCTTGTGCGGACCGCGAAAATGGAAATTTGTATGGAGGTGAAGGGACGAATTGAATTACTCGAAAAATATTTCGTTTGAAGTTTCTTGTGTGTGCGCGCGCTGGAAGATCACCCAATCGATGAGGGGTGAGGATTATTGAAATCATGTGATCAGATCCATTGATCGGAATCAAATTTCACCGTCAAAATTGGGGCGACTTAACTAAGCAGTACTTTTGATTGGCTCTTCACAGCAAGAGTGGAGCCCCTCCAATCGTTACGCGAACGGATGGCTAGACCTATGATGATATACCTTGTAGATACAAGTGTCACCCCGACAGTCAGGTAAACAGTTGACTTAATCTCGATAATGAATGCCATAATTTGGATCTGAATTTGAGTCTGATTCATTTTCAAGACCAGGAAGCAAATAGGGGATCCAGAATAAAGTACATACATTGATTGTTGTACAAAACCAAGGCAATTCATCATTCGAATATACCATCTCTTGGGTCTTGACTTCTCCAACCATCAAGTTTCTCAACTCTATTCATCTTCTTCAACCTGGACAACTATGTCTTCTTCTTCCAGCAAGAAGAACTCTAGAATTTCTTCTTCAAGTCACAGATCGACACTTTCCCTTCACAAGACTGAAATAGTCATCAATGTTTACGATCTCCTTCCTGTAAGTGTTCATGTAACAAGTTCTTGGATTGATAGTTGCTGACACGGATTTCGCGATTAGGCAGGCAAACTTTCTTCAATCCTCTGGAGTTTTGGTACGTCCTTACTTCATAGTGGAATTGTTATAAATGGCAGAGAATATGCATTTGGAGGACACGATAAGAAGGGAAACACGGGGGTGTATTGGCAAACTCCAAGAGTAGAACCACCTGGAGGAACTTTCAGATGCGAGATTGTCCAAGGATTCACATTCTCTCCCCTAGCTGAAATCGATGCCGTTATCAAGGAGGCTTCAGCTATCTTCCAAGGAACATCGTATAATCTTCTCACAAGAAATTGCAATCACTTCACAGCATATATGTGCGAGAGACTTACCGGTCAGTCTGGGCCACCATGGTTGAATAGAGCTGCCAGTATCGGAGTCGCATTACCGTGCATGGTTCCCAAACAATGGATCACACCTCCAGACTACGAAACTGCAGATGGGGAGCTTGTTGATGAATACCACGATGAGCAGGCTCTGTTGAGCAGCGCAAGACATAGCATGGATGACGGACGACCAGATTTACGCGATGATGAGACAGAATGGAGTTGTGGTGAGGACTTTCAGGCCAGAAAAGGAAAGGGAAAAGATGTCAGAGACACATCAGGCAGAGTAGTTCCCCTTTCAGAGAGGGCACCTACGGCCAGGAGATAAATTGTATTTGGGGTGGAAGGATATATGGGTACAGGCTTTTTCAGGCGTTTTCGGCAAAGGATAAGGAAGGATAGGAAGGACCGGCGCCAAGGGTTCATTTTATGATACCATTTTATGATGCCATGATTCTTCTATTGTACAGATTTACACATCATATTGCAATTATGCACAGCGGTCTTTTTACCACCATAATTCCCCATTTAACCCAATCTTCTTGGTTTCTTACTTCTCGTACCACCAAACTTCAATCTTGTAGCATCCGTAACTTTGACGACCTTTCCTCTCAACCATCTACCTTCCGTACCCAAAAGAGCCTTAGTAACAGCCTCTCTCCCCGCACCAAATCCTCTCAGAACTAACTCCAACTTGTGGATATCACGACCAATAGCCCTCTCATGAATCTGCGTCATTACCAATGAAGCCAATTGGAAAGCCGAATCATAATGTTTCCTTCCCGAATGCCTGAATCCAATATTTCCACACGATAATGAAATGATCGGTTCGCGATTTGGTCTTGTGAGTGTGATATGGGTGTTATGTCTTGTGGCATAAACGTGAAAGTGATGCGGCTCCTCCTCAACGATTCTTTCCCCAATCAAATTCCCATCCGAAGGCATAGTCGTATCCAGTAAGCCCGGTCGTTTCCGTTCTTGCTTATTTAGCATCATCATGTCTTTGAAAACGCTTGTTATGCCCAAGTTTCCTCCTGCTGCTGCCGATCTGGTAGCCTTTGGATTCAGCGAAGAGGATCTAGCAGCCTTAGCTCTAGCTAGTAGACCAGCAGTCCCACCAGTCTTCAGGGTTGAGTGATTGTGAGGTACATAGTCGGGGAGAGGCTTGTTGTCGCCCTCAGCTTGCTGATTTGGTGTACTTGAAAAGGGTCGCAAACATCGGAGGGGTAATGTTTGAGTGATATTCGCAGATTCGGAAATGGAGGCAAAAGGCGATTGAGTCAGAACTCGCCGTGAAAGAGTTCGACTCATGATTGAATGAATATCGAAATCCGGGGATTCAATATTGCAGTACTGGTGGCTTTGATATCAAAATCTAGTCGAAAGTTGAACTCGGACTGGGTTGTTCCGCTTCGCTCATTAACCCTTGCAGCCTTGAAATTTTGTCGATCGGAGAAAATGTTCAAATCGCCGCCATTCAATCATAACCTCGCGAAACCAAATTTATTTCAAGTCTTATATCTTTTGAAGTAGCCTTTTAATAATTTATACTCTCCTTCTCAGTCAATATGAACGGGCTACGAACCGCGGCGACGAGGACGCCCACAAGTAAACAGATTTCTCTGTCTTCAATCGCGAGACCTTCATCCAATGGCTCTACCCTTCGCCGCCAGATCGTTCAACAAAGTCGAAATTTACAATTTTCTACAGCGGGATCTTCGAGACCTGCGACTCTTTCATATCCTGCGCCTTTGCGATCACGATTCCTTCCAGAAGAAATTAGATCTGTAGCATGCCCAGCATCCTCGCGGCATTTCCATGAAAGCTCGAGACTAGGCAAAGAAAAGAAGGCAAAACCAGCAGATCCAGCAGATCCAGCAGCAAAGGAAGAAGCTACAGAAGAAGAGCCTAGCAAAAAGGAATCTGCTAAAGACTCAAAATCTACTTCCGGAGAGGATAAGACCAAGGAAGATGGAGAGGGCAGTGAAGGCAAAAAAGAAGGATCCAAAGAGGCCCCTCCTCCCCCACCACCCCACGGAGACAAAACTCCATGGCAAGTCTTCACCGAAACCCTGCAAACCGAATTCAAGGCATCAAAAGAATGGAATGAATCTACCAAGCAATTGGCTGAAGGTGCCCATCAATTTACAGAGAACGAAAATGTCAAGCGTGCCAGACAGGCTTTCGAAACTACCACCGGAGCAGTAACCTCGACAACAGGCAAAGTTTTAAAGACTACCGCAGGCGCCGTTGGTAAGGGAGCTGCTTGGACTTGGGAAACTCCAGTTGTGAAGGGTGTGAGAACTACTGTTAATGCTACAGCCAATGTACTTGACAAGGCGACACAACCAATCCGACAAACGGAGGCATATAAGAATGTTAAGAATGTGATTGATGATGGTAGTAGTTCGAGGTATGGAGGATGGGTTGAGAAAGAAGAGAGGCGGAAAGCAAGAGAGTTGCGGGAATTGCAAGAGGGTACCACCGGCAAAATCAAGGAGGTCCCAATAGAAGATCCAAAGTAAGTGACATCTTCACCAAATCAATGTCCACATCTAACAATCGCAGCGCTGGAACAAATGTCACCCTGCACAAAGACTCAGCATACAAAGAGGCTTGGAGAGATTTCCGCGACTCAAATCGTGTCATGCAATCTTTATTCTCCATGAAAACCGTCTATAACGAATCCGAAAATCCCTTGATCTCAACTGCCCGCAGCATATCTGATCGAGTTGCTGGGTTCTTCGCCGAAAACGAGACCGCTCAAGTAATTAAGAAATTCCGCGAAATGGACCCCTCCTTCCAAATGGAACCTTTCCTCCGCGAGATGCGCGAATATATTCTTCCAGAAGTTCTCGATGCCTATGTAAAAGGCGATACCGAAACCCTCAAACTCTGGCTTTCCGCAGCCCAATTCTCCGTCTACGATGCTCTTTCAAAACAATACACAACTGCTGGTCTCAAATCTGATGGTCGCATTCTCGATATCCGACATGTGGAAGTCCTATCGGCGAGAATGTTAGACAATGACATTCCAGTCTTCATCATTACTTGCAGAACCCAAGAAGTCCACGTATATAGAAACGCAAAGACAAATCAGTTAGCTGCCGGTATGGAAGATAAGGTACAATTGGTCACCTATGCGATAGGTGTTACAAGAGTAGCGGAAGATGTTAATAATCCAGAGACGAGAGGTTGGAGACTCATTGAGTTGCAGAAGAGTGGAAGAGATTACATATGAGAATCTTTTCTTTATCTCTCTCTTCACTTTCTGTCTCGGCGTCAGGCTCACAAAAGCTCATATCCTCCCTCGTCTCTTTCATCACTATTTTGTAGCATAGCGCTCCCAATCTTCCTCCATAAAAAGCAATCCACCCCTTCATATTTATCTGGGTCCTTATTTCAACCCGTCGATCATATAAATTCACAACTCTTCCTCTTGTACATCATTCCACGCTACATTACATTACATCGCATCGCATCACATCACATCACACAACCAAAAACCACCCCCTCAGAGATCAAAAGGAGTTCCAGGAAGCGAGGGACTCACATTTCACCAATTGACAAGTTCCTTGTCAAAAGCGTGTGTATTAATGAAATCACAAAACTTTATCTGTTTGTTCGTCTCGTCTGAACTAAGCTTCGACGAGGCCTTTTACGCCACTCTTACGATTTTCAATGCGGACCTAGTGAAGGAAGAAAGGAGGAGGGAGGGAAGTTGATAGAAGAAGATTTCAAAGAAAAGCCCTTCACATACTGAGGGAGGAAGGAAATTTGTTCATATACTGTACAATTAACGATCGAATCGAATGTATATCGGAATGAATGGACTGGCAGATTCAAAACTAGAGATATTTATCATCGTTCACCGGTTTTTGTGTTTTCTCCTCGATAGCTAGCAGTGTGAAGTCGTTAAATATCTGATACTAATTACCTAGTTTATCTAATAGATAAAGCTATGGTACAATTAACAAGATAGATATAGGTAAAGGCTATCTGTAAAATATGCTCACGCGCCAGTACTGATACAATAATCAATGTATAAGTATAAACAAGCAGTTGTACAACCCAACCCCTTCAGGAATAACCTCGTTATCTTCATCCCACACAGCTTCTACCTAAACATCATCAGCAAACCTTACACCCCCTTTTCCTTTTCCTTTTCCTTTTCCTTTTCTCTTCTCACTTCCTTGTGCCTCTCCATCTCCATCTCCACCACCCTCTTTCTCACTCAAACCCACACTTGCCTCTCTTTCCCTCCCACCACCTTCAAAACTCCCCGTTCCATCCATTCTCATCATCAAGCTTGCACCTGCACTTCCCATACCACTTCCGGTCTCGCTTCCACTTTCCCCCACCCTCTCCTCCACACTCCCCTCTCCCTTCCAAGCAGACTCCACAGCACGACTCCTGATCCTCCACTGTCTCTTCTTCCCCCTCATCAACCCCCCTCCCATATACATCCTCCTTCCTGCACTCACGAAATTCTCCGTCTGTCCCTGCCCCTGCATATCCCCATCCCCATCACCATTCAAACCCAATCGCAGATTCCTCCCCAAAGAAACCGGCGGTCCCCTCTCCCTCTCCCTCTCCGGCATAATCGGTACCCCGACCCCTAAGCCCCCCAATCCCGGTCCTATCAATCCGCCTACCATCGCCATCGGCGTCGGTATTCTTTCTCTCCTCATCAGACCCTCTCTCCCCTCTCTTCCCGCATAACCCATTCCCTCTCTCGCCGGCGCACTAACCCTTCTTTTTTCCTGCGCAAAATTTTTCAAGATACCTTTTCTTCCTCCCGGTCTGGGGGTTCCAATTGCAACTCCATCTCCGTTTACCGACGGATATCTAATCAGACTATTCGTGCCATTTTCACTTCCTCCATCTCCCTCCCTCACAATGATGACTGTAGCCTGTGAACCAGTACCCGCGCCGTCTAATTCAAGACTAACACTATTGCCTCTTGGTTCACTTTTCGAGTGAATCCTTCGATCTCTCTGGGGATACTGAGCATCTGCTGCTAATTGTGCTGTGGTAAAAGTTGTTATATCATCTGCCATCTCACCCTGAGCACTATTCGAAATATCTGTATAAGATTCCACAGTTCCATCTGTAAAACCATCAAACCTACTTGTTCCCGACTCATTAACATCTATATTACTAGTATTCATCTCACTCGTAGCAAGATCCATCGTAGCAGTACCATAACCAGTAATTTCTATTTCGCACACCATTTAATTAGCTGGAGCTCAAGATACGACGATTCCAAAAAACATATATCAGAAAAGAAGAACATACCATCTTCATCACCAGCAGCAACAATAGTACCAGCACCATATTTCTTTAATTTCTTTTCTGCCTTTCTTCTGATACTATCTTCCTTCTTTCTCAACGACTCTGCTTTCCGCTCTTCCTTGTCTCTTTTTCTCTGTTCTTTGGCTGCCTCTTTGGTTTGTACTTTGACTGGTGTTGCTGACTGGACGGAAGAGGTTTCGATAATGGGAGCTGGGGATACGGCATTAACTGGCTCGCCGATAGTTCTTGAAGAAGAGCCAGATTTTCTCCTTTCTTTTGCTAGTTGTTTCTTCTGTGCTTTGATAATGTCTTTGGGGGTAGAGAAACTAGGACCGGTATATGTGGGCGAACCTTTCGAAATGAGTAATGGAGTGAGCTCAGAGGCAGAAATAGTATTTGCAGGGATTTCTGCGGCAGAGGCTTTACGTTGTCTTTCTTCAACTGGTTCATTCGTCAAATGCTTTGGAATTTGAACAAACATTGCACCTCTGGGTAATCCTTTAGGCAGTCCTTTCGCCAAACCTTTATCCAGTTTCTCCACCCTATCTTGTACATTCCCTTCGATTTTACCACTCTCCAGCTCACCATTATCTGCCTTGTAGCCGTTATCGACCTTCTCGTGCTTCAACTTAATACTCGTTAGAGCTGACTGAGAAGAGAGTATCGGGTGTGTAGAAGAAGGGGTTCGGCAAGGGTGTTCCTCTCCCCACGGATTCGGGTGATCAAGCACATTCTTTGCATGAATCGGGACGGGCAAATTTCCAGTAGAAAAGAGAGATCTTGGCTGGCTCAAGATTGGTGGGCGAGGTGGACTCTCGGGTGGATGTGCTTTACATGCTTGTTCAATTGATTGGTTGATAAATAATTTGCGTTGAGGACTGGAAGGACGAGAGGTTGTAACATGAGGATTGGTATTAGTAGGACAAGCGGTGGCAGTCGCTGGCTGAGGGGTGGTAGCAGGCCGATGAAAAGGAGTTGGTCGAGGAATTCCCCCAAGAGGCTGCTGCTTAATTTGAACCTCCAAGTTACTTACGGGGAACTTAGGTTTACTGAGATTAGTAATTTTGAGTTTCGAAGTATCTGTCTTTGAGAGTAGGTTCGCGTGGCTGAGTTCGTCTGCTTTGCGCTTCGATTCCTGAGTATGTTAGATAAAGCCACCTCAAAATCCAGCCTGTTCGTTGTGCATTACATAAGTTTTAATGTTAGATGTATATAGAGTTCACAAAGTGCAATGTCCATACCACCACACTGTGGTTGGTATCAAGGTTTACCACGGTGATATATAGTAGTATTGGATATATATTAAATAAATGTTTTAGTGCAGATTCAAACGCCACCTAAGCAAACTTGCTATTTTCTCATGACCCCCCGTATGCGATTCTATATATTCAAAACTTTTGAGGTTTAGCTTGATCCATCACTTACATCTTTTGATTTACCACTGGAGTTTGTGCCGTTGTCAGCCCCCTCTCCATCATCCTGTGAGTGGTTGTGATCTTTGACCCCTTTTGCTGCGCTCGCAAGGGTGACCGTCTTGTCCTCGGTAGTGAGGTCGTTCACGAGAGTTGCATCCTTTTTTGTAGGACTCTTTGATCTGGACTTGGATCTTGATTTCCTGTCAGAAGGTTTGACGAAGATTTGCTTTGCCCATAGGTCTGAATATCGCCCCTTAGAGTGAAACAACTTATCATGAGATCCTTGTTCGACTATTTGACCATCCATGACAACAACAATATGGTCGGCATTCATCACGGTTGACAACCGATGACTAATAATAGTTAGCACAAAGTAAATATGCTTTGCATGTAGAACGAAACTCACGCAACAATAAAGGTTGTTCGACCCTTGCACAATGCGTTGAATCCTTCCTGAATTTTTTGTTCCGTCTCTGTGTCAACAGCGCTGGTAGCTTCATCGAGTAGTATGATTTTTGGTTGTTTTAAAATGACACGAGCAATCGCAACACGTTGTTTCTCTCCACCGGAAAGTTTTACGCCACGATCACCAACTTTAGAATTGTATCCATCTGCAAATTTCATAATCTTGTCATGAACGGCGGCAGCTTTACAAGCCTCATATACTTCCTCGTCTGTTGCGTCCAAGCGAGCATATCGAATGTTATTCATAACGGTATCATTGAAAAGAGTAGGATCCTGTGGAACAACACCAACATGGCTGCGCAGACTATGATTCTATGTCAACAAGGGTACTGAGTATTTGAATCACCTTCTTACCTGTGCATTGTGATGTCTCGAATGTCTTGACCATCAATCTTGATACTTCCTGATTTAACGTCGTAGAAACGGTCCATCAATTTTAACATTGTTGATTTACCTCCGCCCGTCTCACCAACAAATGCAATCGTCTTTCCACCCGGAGCAAAGAAACTAACGTTCTTCAAGATCGGCTTTCGCTCATCGTACGAAAAACATACGTCGTTGAACTCAATCTCGCATTTACTAATCTCTAAGTCTTTAGCATTCGGTGCTTCTTTAATCGAGGGCTCTGTCTTGAGTAGTTCAAGAAGGCGCTCGGCATCTATCAAAGAACTAGAGATAGTTCTATATGCGGAAGCAAGGAATGATAGTGGTTCTGAGTTAAGGTTAGTATCTATGCATACACTGAGGAACTGGACAAAGTCATACCCTGTATTTGACCCCAGAACATAAGCAAGGTAGTGAAATTTCCAACGGTTTGACCTTCATAGACTACCGAATAAGCACCAAGACAAAGTACACCTGTCAGTCCAAAGCACATAATCAGGCTCTTTGCCATGGAGGCAATATACCAGAACCATTCATAGGCCCATTTGGAGTCAATGTGTTCTTTGATGACTACAACAAGTTAGTCAAATAATCAATCCTTCCTGAAATTCGTATAAGCGGGTAAACTTACCTCCAGAGTAGCGTCCATTCTCGTAGGGTACCATATTGAAAAGCTGGTACTTCGTTAGCGTCTGTATAAAATGATACACATATGAATACTGACGTTAGCAGTCGTCCAACCATCCAGTGACTCTTGCCCCGTTGTCCATTCCTTTCTAGCAAATGTTATGTAGTCCCGGCGTTGATTTGTTCTCATGGAGATCAATTTTATAGTGGCGTACATATAAGATACAAATGTGACAACCAACACAAGGAACATGTAAGGTCCAAAGGCACCGAAATAGATGAACGCGATGACTAAATCGATGATCATCGGGACTACCTGAAAGCAGATCATCTCCATCAAATCTGCGACTGATCTACCTCCGTGTACTACCTGAAAAAGATCCGAGGATGATTTGCTGTCATGGAAATCGGAAGACAAGTTCATTATATGGCTATGCGCGGCTAAACTGAGTGTTTTGTATGCGTACTGTTCCAAGGGATTCCAGAGCCATGTTCTTATTACTGTAAGACACGAACCGCCATTTATGTACCTTAGGAGCGAGTATAGAAGAACAGGTGTCCAAATATTATGGCTATGATCTAGATAAATAGGTTAGAGAAATCCATACAAGCTGGGTTTCCAATAGTCCAGACTGCAGTTCGATAATGGTAGGGTGTTGATTTGGAGTCAATTACAATATTCGAATTGTTGAATATGTTGAATTCCTTCATAAATCGAAAGCTCAAATCTAGTCTGCTAGTTTGCTAGTCTGGACTATTGGGATCTTCGTTGATGGCCACTGGAGTATCACTTACCGCCACCAGTATAATTGATTAGGCTTTGGACCATTATACCAAACTGAATTGGAACGAGAAGATTCAAAGCATTGCTTGCCAATAAAGTGATTGCAACAAGAACAGCCCTGAACTGGAGCACTTTGTGATTTACTGGCCAAACAAAGGGAATGAACATCTAGATATTGATGATTAGTCTATATGTTTGGACCATGGTTAAACGCCGGGCTCTTACAGAAAATCCTTTGAGGTAAGTCCACCAGTTTCCGTCTTCCTTGAGTCTTTTTGCGATAGCCTCTTTTGATTTGCGCTGGTCTTTCAGATAAGAGTCTTCCGAAGCTACACTCGCCGTGTCCGACTCATTTCCTGCATCTTCATCATTTTGAGTTGTAGGCTCGCCCGTTGTGCCATATCCATTACCGTTTAGGGTGGAGCTTTCGGAGCTAGATGGATCCGATGGCTTCTTTAACAGCGATTGACGTTCTGTATCAACGATTTCGGGAGCTTTATCTGAGTCGCGAATATACAAGTAGATAAGAGGTAAGGCGATGAGATTGAAGATTCTTATAGCTTGTATAGAAACGAGTAGGTAATCGAAAGCCGAGTTGGGCGGCGGAGAAAACACATTTGGTAAAATGATTAGGCAGAGTTCCACACAAAGACCTATGCACCAAGTTCCATAGTATGGATACCACGTAGGAGATTTTGTGTCTCCGAGTGCAATTATTTGAACCAGAAAGACCAAAGTCGATGAGATGAGGTAAACCTGGATTGTCAGTAAAGCCAAAATGATTATGATCAAGATAATGTCATGGAAAATCAGAAAAAAGTACAACCACAAGATGTATGAAATGAATCGCACGCTGAAGTCAAATGTCTCCCAAATCCCTAAATACTTCAGAGCACTTTTCAATCTTCAGTGTGAACTAGAAATCAAATTGTCATACAGACTGTGATGATCACCAATATCCCAATTGATGCTTGACAATGAATTACTTCTTCAGACATACGCCAATCTTAAAGGTGTGGTTTCCCGCGTTACCGCTTGATGCTCCCCGACGAAAGAAATTTTCCACTTACAACTCGGTCTTGTCCCGGATTCCAGTTTTCCACTGATGACTTGACAATTGCGACAATGATTTCGACAGCCTATCATCACAAAAATATTAGAAGGACCGAATTATGCACCACAATATAATTGACGTACATATGTTCCAGTCAGACTTCCAATGAAGCATAATATCAACCCACGACGAACATGCTGATCCTGGACTTGAGATTTCTCTGCTTGCATATAACACACAGTGATACCAAGGGCGATGAAAAAATAGAAAAAGACGAGAGTCGGATAAGCATATCGTAGGATCTTCAGGGCAAACCAAAGCTACGGGGAGATCAGCAGGGTTCTATTAATATTGTTCGAAGTATGCTTTTCGCTGGATTCGATGAGCCGTATTGCTCCAAGAAGGTCTGAACATCTGAATGTAACCAGCCTTCTTTAAGGTAGCGGAGGGTAGTCAACTACCGCACTTACGTTTGGTGAAGCAGCGGGAGTCAACATTGTCTCCATGACGCTTGATGGATCTGAATCCATCGAGTAATGCGAAGTACGAAGCGAAATCTATCGAGATAATGACGAATCAGTTGCTGAATATGTGGTTTTGCATGCGGGTGAGAACAGAAAATGTACCAATTGCGACTTTATATGATGAGAGATTCTAGGACAAGTTGGACATATTTAGAAAGTGATGAGTGAAACGTGTTTGTGGAAGGAACGATGTGGTTCTGCTAGATATATATGATAAGATGTAGCGCGCGCGAGGCTCTCCTCCTTTGTGAGTATTCTGACAACGCAGGAAGAAATTAACCTTTCTTCGATCCAACCATACTTGAATCATTGAAAGCGTAAATTTTGAAACAAGCAATGATGCGTCGATTATCAAACATAAAGTACTTTCCTTGAACGCTGTTGAAGAAAAGGAGTAATTTGTGGTGTCTTAAGTGATTGTATGTGGTAGTCAGGCAGTCTACCACAATTTGTTCAATATAATTAACCTGGACATTCATTGACCAAATCCCCTGTCATCGCCGTGTATTTATAAATACCTAGTCGTTGTCTTACGACTCCAGACATTGATTCTGTATCATAATGTTTGGTATGGAATGTGAGCAAAAGACTTCTTACTCATTTATTGCTTATAATCCACTCATTTGGGGAAACTTGGGGCTCGAGATATCAATAGCAGAGAAAGTTTTGAGTCAAGCGCTGGGAAAGGAGGCGAATATACAAATATAAACATTTCTCACTCACCTGTATTAGTAAGCGACAATTGGTGCTTACTACCTAGGTAGATCCGACTAACACTCCAATTGTTCCTGTCAGCTGGATTAAATCAAGAGGAGATCGCTCGGGAGTGTAAATTGCATGATTTCCCTGAGGCTCGTGGATGATCCGTAGGGGGTTTATATGTCGATACTCGGCCTCCAAGCCTTCCCACGCGATTCGGTGAGCTGTATGGGGTTGCAATTGGTTCGCGGTACGTACTGTGTATGTATTTGGCCGTTGCGTCTCGGTCAACACCCTCGTTATATAATACAATTGGACAATTGAAGAGAGAATATGGACCAGATGTGAGGTTGCGGTGCATGTTAAGTATTGATTCACGAGCAAACGCACGTTCGAAGAAAGATTTCCATTCAACGATAAGGGCGAAACCAATCTACTTCGGGTCTGGGATATTGAACTTGTCGGATCCTAGACCATTCCCTTGGAAGGATGTTCTCCACGCCACGCCTATGTACTCCGGATATGGCATTCATGGGGTCTTATGAAAGCGGTAACGGCGGTAATGGAATATGAATAGATTGAAAATCATACTCTCTCCATTTGTCGTCTGCTCGCCGACAATATGTGTTTCTATATATGATGTACAGACACTTCTCTTTCCTTGTTGTGCCTAGCGCTGAGTAAAACATCTGAGCACATCCGCCATTGAACGTGCATACCGAACACTGTGGAATGCAACTTATACCAGCCTACGACTTGGATTGTTCGTCAATACTCGTACACTTGGTCATTGTACATGTTGATAGGGCATGGGTTGGAGGTGCCAATGTAATGATTCTACTCAAAGCAAGTCTTAAGGTACAGATGTGGTGGTGGTTCGGCTGGGGCATGCATTAAGGCTATGTGATAGATGGATATGGGTATAGGGGAGCGGTACATATTGGGTCATACACCTATTCGTATATACAAATTGGTGAGGGAATACCTCGAGAGTAGGTAGGGGGAATATCTAGGTAGCTAAGTAGTTATTATGTAGGTTTAGACTTGGAAAAGGTATTCGACCATTCGACGGTCCTCGACACTTTGAATATGATAGTATACGCGAGTCTATAATCATCTCTACTGACTCCTTTCCCATTCCCCTTCCCATTCCCCTTCCCATTTCCATTTCCATCTACAATTGTACGAGATTTCAAAATCTCCAAGGGTTTGGAGTTCGTGTACGGTACTTCCATACATACCGCATGTATGTAACCTTGTCTATCCTTGCAATTCAGCGGCATGCCCGCAATTAACCAATAGCCGACACGTTTACCGTTGAGTTCAACCACCGTCTTTTATTTATCGCATCATCAATCACTTCATTTCACTCCACACAAGCCTCGAGCGTCAAACTTCAATTCATCCACCACTCCAGCTCGCATTCGTGGCTTTCGTCCAACAGGGAACCGGACTAATATCCTCTCTGAATCCAATCAATCGACTCCTTTCGCGGATGCACATTCGACGAATAGTCATGATCCATCGATTGGAGTACGCGAATCATTCCTCGACCTGTTGAGTATACATTTGTAGCGTACGAACACCTTCGACTCTCCGATGGCGACTATGCGATGATAAATATACACAAATGCAATGGAAAATGAGGGAAGAAAGGAGAAAGGATCAACGTCGTCATAGTTACCTAGAATCTTCACACCACTTCACGCAACTGCAGTCGTCGAACATTTGGAGCATACTAGAATTATTCAGGGGCGAGTAATATCTCCCAATGATCGGTACCAATATCTATAACCTTGCATACAGCCTGCGGAGGCACACAACCGAATTACTCGTTGGTGTTGCGGTTGCACATGCTGCTCCTTCCTCATGAACAATGCTATATCCACTGCCTTTGCAGGTCTCTTATCTTAATGATCTGCATTGAGCTCCCCCCCCGCCTCAATCAGTTTTACCACAACTCAGAGTCCAATCTGGGTTGAATATTGCTACTATATTAGTGGTACATATCCTCGGCAGTACATAAGGTGAATTCAACTGGTCTTGCAATACGCGAAGTGACAATACTTACAATCTCGTACATTTTCGTTCTCGGTGAATGGTGTATTCATCACAAGCACCGACTCATTGGCCCAGTCAACAGATCAGAAGCCAGGCCATTGGGATAGCCACCAAGGCCTGCTTCGTGCATACGACCCGCTCGTCACTATTTTAATCTCTTGTACTCAGACAATGATCTCTGGCCAGGCAAATAGATATCCTACAGATACTACCAGATAATCTCAGCTGATTGCTCGTCATCCTAACATGTGAAATGCCTTTCGTTGCTGCATGTCATCGAAAAGATCTAAGATCTGCACTAATTATCAATGATTTGCGGTACAAAATAGATATCCCACACCCCACCCGGCAGTTTATACGATTGGCTCAGTCTTCGGCAATGAGCAGTTTATTTTCGAGCAGACTTTCTCAATAGTTGCCTTCACGTTAATGAAAAACTGTGAGGCATCTGCGGGGAAGATGACGTTTTATCCCAGCAGTATCTGCATATTTATTCAGAAATGGCACTTGATCACATGAATATTTGCAAGCATTAAGTAAAAAACGCTGGATTGAATGGTGGATGAAGGATCACATCTCCGCCATTGGATGATTGATGCTTCTGAAGCCTAAACTATAGTATCTTTCCCGATGATAGACCCCGAAATCGCTTTCTCCTAGAAAAATTCGAAAGAAGTCTCCTCGAGCCATACTATTACCAGAAATCAATTTGGACATCCCAACCATTCATCAGAACCGACCGGTACAAATCCAGTCTACAAATTACCACGCTATTCCATCAATCAGAGTCCTCCAGTGCTTCCATTGCCTCCGTTGCCTCCACTGCCACCAAACTCAAAATTGTATCCAAAAGGATACTTGGTCTCTTCCTGGGTGAAGTTCCATTCAGAATTCTGTGAAAGATTGCCAAGACCCTGGGCAGTCGAGGTATTTTGATTTGCTCCGAATTCTGGGACATATGATCGAGAATTTGGAACAAACAATTGATTATTATGACCGCGCGATTGTCCCTGGGGGTTGGCCATGTTCAAATTGAACAGCTGGTCTGTGATCTGACTCAAATTTGCAGGCGAGGATGGCCGACTGCGAGAGATGGTGTTAGGAGGGGCATTGAAACCAATACTTGTGCTTGGCATTGCAAACGAGCTAGTACTGCCACCATATCGAAGGGTAGGTGTGCTAGGTCTACTTCCAGCGTTCAATGCTTGGAACGACGTCATCTGACTGGGTGTGAAAGGTCTTGCCCGACCACCAGATGGGAATGTAGATTTACTCTGGGTGGCACGTGGTGATGCAAATATAGCAGAAGCATCCGTACCAGACATTGTACCTGGAGAAGTACCAGCCATATTACCAGCCATTGTATTTTGCTGAGTTGGGCGATTGTAGTATGCGGTGACATATGATGGTGGTCCTTGCCTGGTCTCAGAAACGATTGCTTGGGTTTGATATCTTGCGGGAATGTTGGCCATGCTGGTCAAGCCCGATGCAGATTCTCTGTCCTTTGTAAGCTGGTTCTTTGGGCCATTGGGATTCCAGTTTGGATTGGCAGTTGGAATGAAAATGTCATCATCTTCCTGATCGAAACCTCTGGCGTTGTTAAACTCCTTTCTTGTCTGGTTTGCGATATCATCGAGAATTGCCTGTTCTTGAGCGCTCAACTTTGGCAAAACTGGCTTCTCATTTTTCGCAATTGATTTCATCGCAGAAGCAATTGAAGCTTTCATGTCAATTGGCTCTCCTGGAAGAAAATCGCAGTGGTCAATATCTGATGACACGGGGTAGGGGATATGGCCTAGAGGGAACTCCTTGTGTGTTTTCGGATCACCACCAATTCGTTGCCAATATGTCCAAGAAGTTGGCCTTGCCTGATATCCACCGGGATTATGATTAATAGCGGGAGGCAAACTATCCCAGTCAGGAATAGGAGCTTTCTTCCACTCAGTTGTAGTGGTATCAACAGTGACGTTCTCACCCGCACCTTTGTATTCGCCTCCATGCAAAAGACCATTGGAACTTTGGGTATCGACTGCCTTGCCCTTGCCCTTGTAATTTGTCGTGGGTAGTCGAGGATTCGAAGCGTCGACAGCTTCATCGATAGTTGCACCAAACTTGAAGGCAGATGCGATAGGGTTCAAGCCACTTGATACTCCACTTGTAGATGTCGTCTTTTCGAAGATACCGCCGCCTGGTGGCTTACCACCCGACCAACGTCTGACTCTTGGGTGTCTGGAGTCGCCAGCGTCGAAGATATGGCCAATGTCGCTAATGTTGTATGTGTCTCTGCATTTGACAGTATAAAGCCTCAGAACAGGAACATTTCCTGCTACGCCTAGTTGGATAGCTGTACAATATAGGTCCCAATAGTTGTTCATTGGACCACTGCTGATACAATTCCAGGTCACCCATTGTGGGGATGGATTTGTGACATTGAGCGAAGCATGAGAAGTCGCATCGGTTACAACGCCTTCAATAGCTGGCAGAAAACTGTCCATATCACGTTGACCACAACGAACGTCGATACGTCGAATCAAATACTTGCCCTTGCCTCTGTGGATAGAGTTAGGGTCACGCTCACGTCCGTCGATAAGGCCCTGCAATTTATTGATTAAATCCTTTAGGTCTAGATTGAGAGTCAAAAGAATCTTGTGGTGACTTGTTTCGCCGTCTATCTCGTCGTATGCGATCACGTCAATTTCGCGCTCCGAAAGTTCACATCCAGCTCGAATATTATCCTTACAATATGCACTCAATTCGCGACATGCTTCCTCGTAGGTGAGCGGGACGGTGGTGGACATAGCGTGCTTAGTCTGGCTCGACTGATGAGATTGGTACGAGGCCGCTGAGGGTGCGAGGTAGGGGTTGAGGTCTTCGCTGTTGTTTGTATTGTCTTGAGACATTGGAACTTCGGCCAAAGGACCAAAACCGTCGCTGGCGGTTTTTTGGAGCATCTGATGCAAAAATGGAGGAGTTTCCTCTTCTTCGTAAGGATTCATGTTAGCTGTTGGAAAGCAAAATTGTTTTTAACCATAAAAAAATGTGGGCAGATAAGATTTTAATCAGATCGAGGAAAGAACTTGTTTGACAGAAGAGGCTGCGAGGCAGAGGGTATTTGTAGGTAAACATAAACGCACTAGCGTGTTTGGTTACCATGAGAAAAAGTGAATGTTTATTCTGCCAAGTGGTGTGCGTCGAGCGGTGTCAAAAGTGAAGGTGCGACGAGAGTGAAGTTTGAAATTTCTTACCAACAGTTTCTGGTATGGTAGGAGTTGGAGGAGCAACTATTGTTCTTGTCAGTACAGACAATCAAAAGTTCAACGAGAGATAGGATAGTACATGAGGGTTGATCTGTGGAAAAGTTGGTGTCAGCAAGATGATCATTATGATCATGGAGATAAATGTACTTGCCATCGCCGTTGATCAAGTCGGCATGCACCGAACTAGCAAATTGAGATTTGGCTGATTGTCTGGGGTCAGCACATGCAGTGGTAGTGAGGTCATGATTCAAGTGGGACTTCTTACCGGTGGTGTAGCTTTCGTCGCTACTCGAGCTGCCTGAGCTGACTGCTTCGCTGGCAACGCTCTCCTCGTCTGTTCGTAGAATGTGAAGTTAGTATGTGGCTTTGAGGTGATAGGTACAGTAGCTTGTGAGTTGATCAACTCCGAAATGTTGGTATTTCAATGAATGCAGACGTTAAAATGTCAGTTTGAGGATGCTAGTTTCTAGCACAGAGCACTCTGTTGCCGTGAACGAGCATGGAAGAGCAAGCAGGTTAACTTCAGAGGTCCTTGAGCATCGATCAACCTTTCAATCGCGAGGATCAATGAATCGATGGTCAAAAACCTCTTCACTTGTTGAAGTGTGCTCAACCAAGACTTGGTCTATGTGTGGGAACAATAGCTTGAGGATGGAACGGAATTGTATCTGTCAGGTAATACTTAAAGGTCTAGATTCATCAAAGCAATTGTTTCTGTTTGGACCCGAACAATTGCATGATAATAAAGAATCTTTTGACCTAATAGAATAGAAAGAGAAAGACAAATAGAATAGGAATTTGTCGACATACCAGAGGACCCCATGTTGTTGGAAAGCTTGTGGAAAATGTAGTGAACAAAGTTGTGAAAGAA
Source organism: Botrytis galanthina (assembly GCA_004916875.1). Lineage (NCBI taxonomy): Eukaryota > Fungi > Ascomycota > Leotiomycetes > Helotiales > Sclerotiniaceae > Botrytis > Botrytis galanthina. The sequence goes on from PQXL01000003.1 coordinate 251,823, forward strand.
AGTAAAATAAAACAGAAGATGTAAAAGAGAAGAAGGACTGGAGAAGAAAAAATTCAAGAGGTAAGTAATAGATGAGGAAGATCCGGACCCTTTTTCTGTCGCTTAGCTCTAGCTCTAGCTCGAATTGTCTGCCTGATTTTCTTGGATGTCTTGTTTTTTTTACTTGAAGGAGGTTTGAGGTAAGGCTGGGGAGTGGGGATACTTGATTGAAAGTTACGACTTGTTTGGGAATATGTTTGTGTCGTTTTAGTTGCTTTGAGAGAAAAAGATGGTTGTGGTTTTGTTTTCGTTGTGAGGTTGTTGAGAATACTCAGGTTTATGGGTGGCAGGGGAGGATGGTACACCATGCTGGATATTCTGGCTAGGCTACAGGTAGATTCACTGGGTCTGGGGATTCTTTTGTCAGAGATGGAGATGTGGGTTTCTGTTTCTTGGGGGTGGTTGATTAAGACTTCTGTTATTATTGGCTTTGAACTTGTTGTTTTCTTCTTCTTCTTGCACAATCTGGAACGCTGGATGCGGACGGGTAGGTCTCAGATGGTGAGTTTGAATGGGTATGTATGTGATTACATTCTTCTCTGTCTATTTTATAATACAGCTCTTTGTTGGTGGGTTTTACCTTTGGTTACTGAGCTTCCTGGTCAGGTTGACATGTTTGTTCCTTAACTGAGTGGGAAATTATCTACGTTCTGCTTACCTGTCTAGATCGTTGGAATTGATGGATGTTTACTGCTGAATCTGCAACAAATTTACCAGTACATCAGGGGGGAAATTGACTTCCATCACATAGGATCCAAGGGCATTTGATTCTGCGTCAGGATTTGGGAGTGTCAGCTCCCTGTCTTTTTGTCTGTCTTTTTGTCTTCTTGGGACTTGAATGTATGCATTGGATTCGCAACCTTTGCAGTCTTGTTATAGTATTTCTTGGATGACTGACTGGATTTCTAGTTACTACCTATTCTTTTATATGGAGCGGGAGTGAGGTTTAGTTTTGATGGATCTGCATGGTGAGTGGTTGATCATCTCTCCTACCATCATAACTTCTCTGTCTTCCATCTAGTGTCACCATGCTCATCTCACAGAAGGATAATCGGCTTCTTTCCCATATCTTTTCTACATTCTATATGCTAATTTATCCCCTAAACACAGTTTAACATCACAACATACGGACGATGCACGAAACTCCTCACATACACGCTGGCGCGCTAGACGCAGCATTTCTCGATTGCTTATTTCTTGGAAGAAACCATTTGATTGAATGGCATACCGCTTCAGCTTCTTCATCGGCCGTTTTGGTCCTTGGTTCATCTCGACAACTACGGCATCAATACTCTCGCCATTCTTCTTCGATAGCTTCATCGAGATTTTCTTCTTCGACATTTCGTCTTGGTGACTTGATGTCCGTCAAGCATGTGCAAAATTTGTTTACAAGATATATGCATCGAGGGATTGATAGTGCAGGCTACTTGTGAAGTGTATATTGCGGCGGGGAAGCTTGCTTACTGAACTCGGATGGCGGCGGTTTTGAGTGTAGCTATTGGTGGAGAATCCTGCGGAAATCACGGAGTGGGAATTGCAGGTAGACCGTAGACGTCTATCTACCCTCGCACGCCGCCAGTTCTCTGTTCACCACGTAGAGGATTGGTGGAGCTGCTGCAGGGCCCAGCTACTATCACCTCTGTGTGCAGTAGGTTTGGAAGTCCGGAACAGGGTCGAAGATCGATTAGGATGTTATGAGTTGCCCGAAAAAAGGGCTTCAGTGGACATATTCTTTAGCGTGATAAGTAACCTCAACATGGCGACATTGATTTCACGATCCTAGCTCATGATACTGAGATTAGAAAGACTTAAAGCAGTTTCATGCCGATTATGATACCTGAATATACTGCTCCGTGTTGCTTGTGACCATAGCGATGAGATCAATCTTGGTCCCGCTCGGAACTTTGCATTTACTGCACCGGGAGAGCAGCTTGTGGTGTGCATTATCAACATTATCTAATACCATCAACATGCTGAGACTGATAAGCAATGATCGACTACTAGTACCAAGTACATACTGATGCAGCTGTCCCTGCCCAAATTCCTTCACTCTCAGCACACTCCAGCTCGCGTAGGAAGAAGAATGTCCCAATTAGTAGCCAAAAACCATGATTGATAGCTTTTTAATGGAAGCTTGGATTACTGACAGCGATCCAGGTCTATACCGGAGGGTTTCGTGTCGTGATATCTCTTACTTGCTTTTCGAAGAGGACCAACAGCCGCGCTGTGAAAGCGTTGAGACTAGCCGTGGTCGGATTACTTTCATGCATCATAATGCCGCGATGGAGAATGTGCGGACTGGATGATAGAATGATGTGCTTTGATATTCCGTTGGCATGATATGATACTCTCGCAGATCCCGAAACGAAGGTAATAATTGATTCAATCTTACCTGGCAGACACTTCATGGTCAACTGGATTCATCCCCACAAGCTAAGAGCTTTGTCTCGCTCATAATCTGTAAGAGCTTATTTCCACTTGACCACCCTTTGTATACGTAATTCTATATGAAGGAACCGCAAAGTACAGTGAACAAGGCTGCACATGCTGAGATCTGGAAAACTCGCTTGGATTACCCATGGATTAGTATAAAAATTAGGAATGAAAAATTCAAAAAGATCACTTACCCACTGCTTTTATAAGCAAGATGAATTCGACTTATATCTGCAAGTATTAAATTGTTGCTGCGGTCCTTGAGCTGGCCTGGTTACTTGGATCTGTATGGATCTTTTGCCAACTTCACAACCATGGACTAACGTCTCAAAAGTAATACTGGTATGATACTAGGATATAACTGCAACGGAACTACTTTATTTTTTCCCGGTGTAATGGAAAATTGTCCTACAGCATCATCTACATGGAAGATTCAGTGTATCATACGGGAATGCATACTTTGGAACAAACATTTGTTGCAGATCTTCCATGACTCTTCATAAGGGAGAAAGTTTTGATCTACCGACGTTTGAGATGGTCTATCTACGGCTTATGGATGATTGTGTGTATCATTTACGCGGTCTTATTAGAATTCCTGTACATACTTCCTGCTTCCAATTGCTCGATTGAGCACCCGAGCAGGAGTGACTTGGATCTAATAAACCTCGAGTTTGAGTATCGCAGACATAGAGTGTTATGCCTTGGAGAATAGGTGCCATTACCTATATCTATTGATGAATTCAATTGAGCATACAGCCAGATAAAGATTCTGTAACGTTGAACCACGAGGTGGGAAAATGGCAACCCCGTGTACTGGTAGACACTCAATTATGTACTCCCGAGAAGTCTGATAATCTTGACAGCGCTAATGAGTCTAGTTGAAGCACTAATAGATCTAGGTAAATGTAGTTTCAACTATATAAGGAAGAGCTGTCCCCCTGAATTTTTTTCTTCTTCTCTTAGCAAGAAATTACATTCACATTCACATTCACATTCACAAGCATAATCATAATCTTATCTTGATCGTAATCATTCATCTCGACCTCCAATTTATACAATTCAACATTTACCTTTTTCAACACTTCCCCCCCCAGTTTAGTCCGAAACTTTCGCCCGCTCAAAAAAATCGGACATTTCTTCCATATAACATCGGTCGCTAATACCATTATTCGCCATTTCAAATGACAGGAAGCATCCTCTTTGCGAACCAGAAGTTGATAGGTTAACCTTACCTGAACGCGATTTATATAAGCTCTTTTAATGACTATATTTTGAGATACATTTAAGTACCCGGGGAATAATAGACCACAAGCAGGAGCAATCATGTTTCCAAATTTGGAATCGAGACTCCGTCGAGCCATGGACTCAAGGAAGGGAAAGAGAGTAACCTGTAAGGAAACGCAGAATAATGGATTAGTTCATCGATCCAACAACACCAGCGAAACAGCGAGAGCAACAAATCCGGCTTTAAATACACCAGAACAACCGAAAGCAGATTTAGCTTCTATCAAAGTCGAAACAGTCTCAATGAATGAGAAGAACGAGCAAAAAGCCAGGCCACCCCAAGAGAGAAGTTTATCGCAAGATTATTTGTCAAGAAATTATTTCATTGAACTCGCAGCCGATAAAATTGAACGTTCTCAACAACAATTATTGTTATTGAAACAAAAGGACCCTGCAGAGGAAGTATATCCATCTTTGCGTCTATCTAGTCAGCTAAGCATGGATATATGTACATCTGGTGACATTATCGAGGATATGAACGAAGAGGAGTTAGAATACAAGATTAGAATTAATGAAATAACCAAAAAGACTTGGTCTGAACACGACCCGGAATTAAAGACACATCAAGATTTTGACAACCTATGCAGGGAGAGGATAAACGAAAGCAATCTTCTGTACGACGAACGCATAATGGAGAGCCGCAAAGCTGCAATCATACGAAAATTTGAGCGAACGACAATGAAGTGGGGAGAGAGGGCAGACGATGAGCTTCAATTTTTATCTTTGCCTCAAAATTGCCTGGGTGCAGCTTTACCTCATCGTTATATTGAGGACTTAATTGCAAAAAGAAAGATTGAAATTCGATTGTTGGAACGAGAATTGGAAAAGAGAGCGGAAAATAAGGAGTACGTTCCACATACAGACGCATCCTATCCAGAACTGGAAGGGGGAAAGAGAGTCCACAAATTGGGGAACGTAGCAAGTGCACAATTATTGACTCTCCGGGAATTAATGGTGTTCAATGAATCATAAAGTAGAAGGAGCAAATGGTGATAGGAGAGTATACAGTGCTAGGTGGTGGAATAATATCGAAATGTGAAGAACATGGGTCACGATTATCTTTCTCTTCGCAAGCCTTGAGATTCTTTAGATCTATTACTAGATGGATATTTGAGTCAAATTATTGTAAGTCTTACATGTTTCACCTGATGTATGATAAATATCAAATAAGACTATCCTGGGGAGAATGATAGCGACCAAAGTGATGGGTAAATAGTAGTAGGTTTGCGCGCAAATATCAGTCAAAGGAATATCAATCAATCTTTTTTGATAATTTCACATACCATGTAGTAACATGACGGGAAAATGCAATTCTTACCTAGTAGTCTAAGTCGAACTCCTCGTATCTACCTCATTTGATTATAAAGGCGTTTAAAACAACTCCAAGAACCGTTTAAAACACATATCAAAGCCGCTTAAATCATCTTTAAAAATCGCTTAAAACATGAATTCAAATACGTTTAAAACGTACTTCAAATAGAGTTTTAAACGTATATTGAGAGTGTTTTAAACACAATTGAAAAGTGTTTAAATCAGATGATGGAGATGTTTGAAACTTAAACATCGAAATTTGTTTAAAACATTTAGAAAAGATGTTTTAAACGATTATAGATCAAGAGTGTTTAAAACATTTAACAAAGCTGTTTAAACCGCATTTATATTCATGATCGTTTAAAACATCGACTAGAATTGCTTTAAACATATTTAGGAATCGTTTAAAACACATAGTTCTTTGAAACCGTATCCCAGATCCAGCATCTCCATCATTCACCACCACCTGCACTTCCATTAAATTACGGATAACATTTCAAGCAAACTCAATGACTTGATGCTCAACCACACCCCATATTTTGCCGACGCAAAAACGGAGGTAATCTTGGACTTTCTTGCACAATTACTTTCACTTGTTTGATTCGCTACCTTGGTTTGTGACCTTGCGAGTCTAACTTTTGGCGATAGAACTCATTGCCCCCCAAGCCCCCCAACTTTCCTCCAATTTACTTGGGATTATTATTAGAGGGTGATAGTTTCGTCCCCTCATCTCGACATACAGCTCTCCCTCCCTCCCTCACTCTCCTCAAATGTTTTTTTTTTCAAGTCAGCTCAATCTAGAGGAGGCGAGTGAGTAAACCAACATATTTTCACTTCGAGATCTAGTAGATAAGCATGTGTGAATGTCTCTGAATTATCTAAAATAACCACTACAACTACAAAATACCAAGATATGAGAACGCACACATCGGTCAACATCAAATCCTTCAGCTAAACCCGATCTACCCTTGTCTTATGTTCATCCTATGTGACTGAACTGTTGTAAATTCAAATTTTTGAATATACATAGCATTGCCATCAGTTTGCTTCTACATTTCGTTGGGCAGATTCTTTCTCTGAGCGTAATCGTTGATGGCTTGATCAAAATCAACCACCACATCCTTCTCACTTGTGTAAAAATGTCTGGGGGCTCCACCATTAATTTGCCATAAGAGACGCCACGTTGGGCGCAATTCAGCGATACCCGCACAGCTCTTAAGCCGCCAAGTGCTGAAGTGGTGCATGTTGACTAGCACTTCAACCGCTCTAATTTTATTCGATGTAATGGGTGCACCAGGGGCAACGTAATTGATGGCATCACGAATTTTGATAATGCGCCGACCAATTTTGGCTCGCTCTGTTGGTGTCAATTTGTTCGGCTGAGTAAAGTCAATATTGAAAATTACTTTATAGGTATGGAGAGTGTACCGCTGGATAGGTTCAAGGATATCATCTCCGCCATCTCTTGAGAAAGTAATCACCAATGTTCCATATGGGGAGTTTCCATCGTATTCCAATTCTGGATGTATCGGAATGAATGCAGCCGAATTGTCTGCTTGTTGAGATTGAGCCATCGCAATTGAATCAGATAGACCAGAAAGTGTGAATCTGTGCGGAGATGCGTTTTGTTTCTGGCAGAGATACTGATAAAGAATGAAGAGAAAAGAGGCTGAGCTCTCATTATATATTCGTAAATGGATTGCTTGCTGTGGTTTGCTGTATGGATATATGACTGTGGGAGGCGTGGGCGTTTGTGATGCCAAAAATGACTCTACATATAGTGAAGAATGATACGAAATGTCAGAGGTGTAAGGGCAAACTACTTGCCAATGAGAAATTGAAACCATCATAGCAGTGTCTTCACTCCAAACAAGGAACCTTTGATTAAGGGTGTAAACGGGCTTGAATTCATAAAAGAGTGTCTTTTCGAGATAATCTATGACACCATTACCAATTTCGGGTTTGCATCACAGTCTTATATCAAACTCCATGTATTACTATGGTAGTATCGACGAGGGCCGATGCAATATCATCAAGTTAACATATTGTCACTTCAAGATCTAATACCCAAGAAATTGTATGATCATCTCTGAATTATAACATTATCATCACAAATAGCAAAGGCATACAAAGTATAGGTACAAATGTCATTTAATATTCAGTTATCCAGCTGAACTTGATCCATGTTATCCTACTCCCCCCCTCGAGATGCGATCTGATCGAGGGCATTGAACGTTAACCTCTCAGTCCCCATCATCCACAGCCTCTCCTATTCAGCACGAGCAAGCTCTGCAAACTTTCCAATATACTTCTTAAACTGTTTTGCCAGTTGCACTCCCAGTTTAGTGTTGAAATTATCCAAATACGGTCCTCCATTAACACTAATCTTCAATGTATAGTCCATACACAAATCCTCCAAGGGAACCACACAATTAAGCTGCTTAAACTTGTACTCGCGCAAGTGAACAGAGACTTCCGTCATTTCGACACCATTTGATGGGTTTTGAAGGTCAGCCAAATTTATCGCTGCAACGATCAATCCGATACGTTCTGTAATGTGCGGCAATCTCAATGGGTCGGTGGTCTCGGGAAACTCAATGATGAAGATCATTTTTCTGATGTTGAGGGAGTACTGAGATATCTGCTTGATGATGGGATCTTCGGGGCCTTGTACCCAGTCGCGATTCGTGTTGAAGGTGACAGTGATGGTTTTGGTCTCTTCAACATAATTTGCTTCGGGAGGAAAATGGATGGCAGCAGTCTGAGTGTTTGCCTGTTGATTAGACATTGTTGAGTATATCTGTGGTGAGGAAACAGAGATGATGATCTAACAAGAATAAGGCTCTGGTAATATTTTCGTAACTGGTCTGGATTTGTTGGTATCGAGTTGATTGATAAGTGCAAAATACTTTGGTCCGGGGCGGTTGTAACCGTTATTGATCATTCCAATTATGGGAAGCTAGCACTATATAAAGAAGCGCTAGCACTTCTCTAGCTAATAAAGTGCCCTCGTAGGATCAGATGATTGATATTAAAGACAGATTTATTTCCCTGTGCTTGATGGATAGATTGGTAGTATTAGCATAGGGTCTGGGGAAATGAGACCGACCTTCATAATTCCATAACCGCAAGTGATACAAAAGGTTTCAGAGATAATGTAATTGTCAATAGTAAATTGTAATCATCATAATACCTAGGTAGTTATCACAGTGCTAAGATGAGAGTTTGTGGTTCATATCAAAACTCAATTAACATACTAAGGATTTATTTCTCTATTCAATATGTTATAGGCGTTCGAGTCCAACCACTCGTATACATAGAAGATCCCAAAGTTCTGCCGTTTGTATCTAGTTATATAGGTAGAGAATATTTTTGAGCAACAGTGTGATAAATATATATAAAACGGGATAACCTGCGAGTGCGCAAGGAGACGATGCATTCATCTTACTAGAGTGTCAAAGATTCGCAATTCACCATGGAAATTCACCGAATTTCTTTATGATAGCACATCAGCAGCTCACGACCGTGGTTTGTGACCCATAATTACGACAGAAGCTTGAAGTTTTGGTACGGATTACTCCACACAGTTATCATTATTTTGAAGCTACAAATGCAAAGCATAAATAAAGCACATCGTTAAGCGACATTGAACCCTCCCATGAATTGAACCTCTCCATCTCTATCATAACACCAGTCCCAAGCTAAGTGCCCAGAATCCTGAAAAATTGACCAGTAGACAATGATCATATCGTCCCCTATCCATCATTCGGCAATCCCATTTCGCGAGCGTGCTTATCAATCTCACTTCCAACATCCGCCCCTTGACTACCTGCCTTGTAGCCGCAACAACCCGTAGAATGACTCTCCTCATATGTGTACGTGAGACTCCAGTGTGGCATCAAATCTGAGAAGCCAGAGGCACATTTCAGTTGCCGAGTACTGAAGCGGGGCATGTGAAAGATCACTTCGACCATATCAAATTTATCCATCCCTCCTTTTCTGTCGACGAACAGAAGGTTGATGCTTTGAGAGATCTCTTTGATACGATTTGTGATGGTGGTCTGCTCATTTTTAGCAAAGATTCCATGATCCTCAAAGTGAATCTCGAAAATGATTCTTTCAGTCTTTGGGTATTTCTGTATATTTTGCAACACAGCATCTACGGCATCGGATCTCCAGCTACCATGTAGCTCTAAATCTATGTTCATGAAATCGGAGTTTTTGTCGTATTTCACCTCCCTTTTCCTGAATTTGATTTGTTGGGCAGTAGACATTGTGAGTGAAATTCTTATGAACGAATGATATGGGTATTTGGTATGGTCTTTGTTGAAGATGTCTGTATGAGAGAATGAGAGGAAGTGACCTAGTATATATACATCAATTAATGATTAGTATTGTTACTGTTCCCATGTTGATATGATGACCGTGTTGGATTTATTTGTGAGAAGATTAATCATTGTGAATCTACAGGTCTGTAGATGAAAACATAAAGTGAGAGATGTAAAGGTTGAGATGATTGCTGATGAAAATGGAGTCATCATGATTATTGTCGTGATTTAAGCTCACAGTATGGGAGTTTGTGGTTTGTTTATGGGGTATAACATTATCAGAAGCTGCCTCAACACACTCTCATATGAGTAAAGATGACAAAAGAATTGGTATAAGATCATTTACCGAGGGTTTGTCTTGTACTGGATTCCTTACAATCATTCCTCTTCATGAAATCATTTGTTAGACACGGACAAACTGTTGGATTGTTTTCTTGAAAGAGCTTCTCATCTCTGAAAAAATGCACGACCATTCAAAGAGACTCAGACTAGTTCCATCGGCACATTTATTCCTTTTGGAAAGGATTCAACTACCAGCGAATTCCCCATACCAAACCATCCTGACAATTTTCCTCAGTGCACAACATCAATCCCGAATCCTTTTGCGCTTTGGCAACCGAGAGATCCAACCCTCGATGCCCTGGCTCAAGTACCGAGATGGAGCAAATTTCTGGAGTAAGTGGGGTTCGCTAGCAATTCTTGGCTTGCTGATAAGTTTGAATAATGCAAGGTAGTATTATTGTTTCTTGAGCATCAATTAAACATTGAACCTAATCCTTGTACGAAAGTTAATGTTGCATAACCATAATTTTCGTCATATTCGCAACACCATGTTCTATCTGAATCAGCCGCTTGTTATGCAATTACGTTGACTATCGAGCTGTTGCCGACTGCAAATAATTAGCTATCTATGATAATGTGAGAGTTAGAAGACGGAATGGTTGACCCGAGACAATAGTCTGGACATGATGATTCTCTCATGTACTATCTGTACAGGCTCCTCTATAATGGTGTCCTTTCGACTGGATCCCACAATATCCCCATTTTGTACAGACATCTGAATTCAGATAACATCCTCCATTCTGGATCTATGAGACGAGACAGCATTAGTGGCAATACTAGTTTTGAGGACATAACAATTAGCTTCGATAGCTGCATCTACCCGCAATAAAACCAAACTACCCATTATAATGTACGGCAGCACGTTGAACGAAAGATTGACTTTGCACAATAAGAAAATGAACAAAATAATTTTTCAACTGGGAATCAATGGCCATATCCAAGCAGCATACCTCTATACTCAATGCATAATATAATACAAGCTTTGCAAAATTTGGCTTGGTGATGCTACAATTTGTTACCGTGGCATGTAGTCTTAGACTAATGCAATGTTATTCGTTGCTTCCACGCTCGATCGATTCGAACATTGTGGATGATTTGATCTTAAGTCTGCGATATTGCAAATATTATTTCTACGAGAGTTCAGAACATACACTCGCCGAGAGGACCCGTATGCAAAACGACTCTCCAGAAAAAATACAAGAGAAATGTTGTCAAAAAGGAAGGGTGGCGAGTATTTCCCACACCGGAAATAAATAGCGAAGCTCCAGCACGGTCAACAACACTAGTCATCTCATGGAAATAAGAAGCGAAGGTATAAAATAAAACTGCATCCAGAATTGAAAAGAGCAACAAATAGTGGATATATGCAACAAAGCTGCATTCAACATCGAAAGGAGTAATAAATGGCGAAGATATGCAACAAAAAGACATTTTTCTCTTTGATCAGTTAGTGAGTTGCGGCTGAAGCAATATAAAATGACGTGTTGTGAGACTCATGATTTCAGATGAAAGTCGTATGAGAGCAAAAGAATCAATCTCAGCACTAAATATCAACAAATCGATAGATGAACAGGTTAACGAATAAAATAAGGATAAAAGTCCTCATCAAATCCTTCGATGTCTTTCCCTCTTCATCTACCGGACCACACCAAAGTCTGAGCGCAATAAACATAACCGCCGCAACTCTGTACGGCGGTAGGGACCAAGTTTCGAACACTGCTCATTTTCGTGAACCTTTCAAGACATATCACCCGAACGCATAAGCCAGTTTGAGGCCTTTCGAATCCGCAGTGATCGTCGAGCAGCTGAGATTCGCAATCAATCTGCCAAGAACGTAAGAGTGATGGTCGGGATAAGAAATCGGAAGGATTTCAAAGACACGGACGAATTGTGGATTGAGATACAGAGAAGGAAGGAACGACGACGATACATGTACGCGCAAAAGAAAATGGAACTCGTGTCGCTAGCATTCGATCACGTGGACGACACGATTATTGAAATGTAACCCTGGGGCTCAAAAGCCAAAGATAGTTCAGTTCAATATTTGATCCTTGATCAATATTCCCAAGATAGAAAAACTCAACTAAAGTTCTTCAACGATCCGCATAAACAGTGTCCACATTATTCTCCGCTCATGAGTTTCCCAGTGTATTTTTAATTTTCGTAGCCGCCCGGAGGAAAATGAAGTGGACTCTCTCACAAATTAAAGTTGCCGAGCGGAGAAAAGATACAAGCGATTGTAGATTACGCACGCACGTGATCCACTCTCTCCATTGAAATTCTAATCATCGGATAAAAGCCCCGAAGTCAAACGAAACAGCACAGCCAACCAATCAATCATTCCTAATCAAGCAAACGAAAACCCCACGAAACACCTGTCGTTCTCGTTCCCTCGTTCAGCCCTTCAAGGGTACGAGAATGAACGATAATCAATCCTACGACCGTTATCGTGAACCCGCTCTATCTATCTTGGACCTTGGTGCAGTCTAGGCGCTTTAGGTCTTTCCGAACTCCAGAATTCCATTTTTAGATAGTTCAGGCGAGCTATCCGAGAAGAAATACTACCTGATCGTACGAATTTAGTTATGGGAAATATTAAATCCCATAATGGCATTTCGAACAGTATGTACTGTCTCGACCTCGGGTCTTGAAAAATACGAGACGTCTCAATTTGATGTATGAAGAAAGCTAACCTTAGGTAGACCTGTTCTTGAGGCCGAAGCTTAAAGGCATGAATTTCAATCTGACAGTTATTGTTTACGTTTTATGGGCTGTCATCATCGGACTCCAGTGAGCTTCTACCTTCCTCTGGACTTGGGGTATTGTTCGTCTGATGAAAGATATGACGATATCATACCAGTGCTTATCAGATATGGATTATGGATTTCTCCATCCGATCTCTCTTCCATGTATCCTACTTCTTCGGACTGTACAGTTAATAATGAGTCAGAGTTTTCCTTCCTGAAACTGTGAAACGTAGATCATGAAACAAGATTAACATCGTGACTAATTCTCGGAATGATACATCGCATCACTCCCATCAAAGTTCCAAGATATAAAAATTGAACGATATCCAATAATTCAACCCAATCTATCAAGATCCAATTGATTCGTCTACAACCCATGTACAGCCATACCATGCATACCTAGGCAGGTATGCGGCGCGTCGAGAGAAAAGGCAGGGATGGTTCGGAGATCATTCGCTTATTGGCGTGTGCTCCTTTACCAATGATCTTCAAGAAGAGGTTACGTCGTCAACACGACCCTGACACGTAACCGCCAGTCTCCATTTCTTCAAACCCGATTCTGGATTAACGTGACATTTCTTTACTTTGAGAAGTCTCATTTGAATAAAGCATAATGTTACTCGGGCGCTTGGTGGTCGGCTGTGCAAATTTGTTAGCAAAAGCGTCTGCCGGTCGCGGTACTTGAATAGTACGATCGAAATTGGGAATAGTCTCAATTAGTACTCCACAAATGAGTTGAACTATTGCTTATTGAAAAAATCTATTCCGAGTCACCGAAGTTTGATGGGTCGACAATTTGGCCAGTCGTAAGTCGCAAAAGTTAAAAAAAGTTTCATTAAGCAAGCGCTGGTTAACCAATAAGGCGACAAATTATTCTTAGGTACATCTTCAAGTAGTACCTAATGAAATTATCGTTTAATGCCGTTGCCGTTGTTTTGTACGAGTGCCTATATACCCTACCTATACTTAATGTTGTGCAATATTGACTTGTTGATTTCGGTAACGCGAGCGCTTGGAGAAATTTCGCGATGTTGCACGCGATATCGTGGTTTTTGGTGTTCATGGTACATACCTAGCTACATAGTATCCTAAAATGTAATTACCCGAACGCGTCTTTTTGCTTACTTCACAATCAGCGCCTCTGTTTTGATTCGATTTGTGATGATCGATTTTGATTGGATTATATCTTAATTTCTCAGTAAGAAATATCAAATTCCCATCCACAATACCATCTCCCCGGATCCACTATCCAAAAAATTGGCGTTCATGGGTAAGGTTGATAGTCTAAAAATGAGTCATTTTAACATTGCATTGCATTACATTAGTGCTTCATATACTTAACCTAATTGAGATTATATTTATCCGGCGGCTGCTGAAGAACGAACCATAAGGTCTTATCTGCTTGACCAAGAAACAGTATCATATCCACTTTGTATATTTTCAGTCTCGTCTAACTACATTTCTCCGCGTTTCGGATTATTTAGATCTTTTTCTTGATACCCCTGTCCGGACGTCAAGTCGATCCATGAAGTGATCTAGGTATTGGATACTACCCTTCTACTCAATTTCAACGAGGATAAGTACTGGTAGTTATCACCTCATATCTCGTTTTTAGTTATTCAGTCTCATCTCATACTCTTTCTTTCGTTCTTCATTCATTCGCATTAGATATCTCTTCTGTCATCAAAAAAATTAGAAGAGCTGTGCTCATCGTCATATCATCATATCATACCTTTTAATATTCTTCAGTTGATCTTGAAGCAATCAAAAATATCTGGAGCCGGCTCCTTCATCAGAACTTTAATATAGTGTTTTCTTCATAAACACTGACCACCTACCGCTCACCACCACTCTACTCATATCTTTGCGTAAGTCAAGCACCTGACATTGCTAACAAATTTATACTACAATGACATTCATTAACATTCTTATGTATGCAGTCCGGTAGCAGACATGTCATTTGATTATTCTTCGTTCTCGTTTGAGCCAACTACTCCACCACAATTCACATTTGAGGAGCCTTTGATTAGTGCTCCTTTCAGACTTGGTCATTCTCGATCGGGTTCGCAAGTGTCAATCTATTCTCGAGATTCATCTCCATCCGATTCTATCAGCATCTCAAGTACTCAAATGACTACTCCGGCCAGATCACCAATTAGACAACATGGCCCACTTCTCCTACCTAAGATTCGTCCACAAGATCAAGAAATCAATGCTTCACCCTCAACTGGATTGAGAGTAACCAAAACATCAAAAAAGAATGCCGCTAGTCGTGCATTCAAACCTACTCATAATAGGAGTTACACGAATCCCGAGACAATCGTGTTTAATTCTGATATATTCCCATCGAATACTCGTCCAATGTCCACTCTTTGCTCACCAATGCACGCTGTTCAATCGGTTGAAAGTCAGCAACACAGACGTTCCTCAAGCTCCAGCCTTGATGGCCAAACACTGGGCAAATATGGATTCCCAACGTATCGTCAAATGCCAAACTACATCCAACAATCTCCAAATATGGCAGTCATGGAATCATACTCGCCACAACCACATGAACGGTACCCAACTCCTGCACGTGAGCCATCTCCCCTTGCTCAAATGAGCAGCATAGACGACACTCACATCTCCGATAATTCAACATCCAACCTCGCCACCTATCTCACCTCTCCCAACCCCGCTCCAGCTCTAGTCCGTCAACTCAACATCCATGTCCGCGACACAAACGCCAAGCATTTCTGGTGGGATATCCGACAAATCCGACCCTGGACCTCCTTCAACACCACCACCATTTCCTCCATCCCCGGTTTTCACGATCTACTAAACCTCGGACTCCCATCCAACATTTTCCAACAACCATCCCGCGCTTGCAACAATCCCGAGAACGAACACGAATTGCAAAACATCTACACCCAATTCTACGCTACAAAGCTCAACCACGCACTTTCCATCTCCCAAGGAACCCGTCATCTCATGATGCGCGCATCATCAGCCATGGGACAGAAATCCGGCGATCCATCTTTCATCTCCAACTACACCGACGACAACTCCCAGCTCATCTACGGACGAGGACTCGGTCGCGTCGTCGGGTTAGTCAAATCTTTCGACCGCTGGAACACCGGTATGCGCGTCGAGGGCAACCATCGCAAAGTAGAGTATCTCCGGGGCCTCGCGCATCTACACAAATGCATGCGCGAACACGGTTGTCGCTATGGATTTATCATGACGGAAATCGAGCTTGTGGTGGTACGCAACGGATCAGAATCAGTGCCGCATTTTGGATATCTCGAAGTGCAGACGATTCAACTTGCAGCGCATTCCAGTTCTGCCTCTACATTTTCCGAGATGGAGAATTCGTTTGAGGATGATAAGTTGGAGAATATGACGGCGTTGATGGCGTTGTGGTATTTGCATATGCTTGCGAGAGATGAGATGTTGCCTGGTCAGATGACTTGGAAGACGGAAATTGGCGCGCCGGCTGAGGGGACCAGAAGGAAGATTTTGCCAAAGGATGATTGGATTCCCGAACCGCAATTGGCGGAGAAGAGAGAGGCGAAGAGGGGTCGCGGCTGGGTTTGGCCGGAGGAAGGAGTGGGGAGGAAGGAGTTGGGGAAGAGGGGTGTGAGGTATTAGGTTGGTGATGATGGTGATGGGATAGAAAGGGGAGATCCTTCGAATATGGAGATGAGGGGAAAGTAAAGGAGGAAAATAAAATAGAAAACCGCAGGTCGGTTTACGAATGCATTGAGGAGTTGGGAAATGGAACATGGATTGGAGCTGCAATTAGTAAAGGATGCAACTTGGGGTAGTCTAATGGATGGGTATTTGGGTGGCATAGTGAATAATCAGGAGTATTGATAGTGAATAGCATTTTGCGCTTCTGATAACTTTATCTTGTTACTGCATTTCGACTCATAGTTCTTCCCGTGTGAATCGGAGCCCTCTTTCATTTCGAGAATAGTATTCCGCTTTTGCGATTTTGTGGTAAAAGTTGGCAACTACCTACTTCGTAGGCATTCAAACCCCTGAAATGAGAAGTAAGGATGCGGCACAGTCAACTCTAAGCGAGTACTAACCCCATTGCAATCGCACACTCCGGGTCTAAGCATGATTTGAGCTGTCCCCCGAAGGCTACAGCGAGTCGTGTATGGATATGTTTCTAGGTGGGATAAGTCTATCCAGATACCTGGGATTTTGCAACTTGTTTATTAAGGGATGGGCATCCTTTGATTTTGAATCCATCCAAAACATCAAGAAAAGTAAAAAATTGTTCAGCATGATTAGCTTTCTCTGTATTTTGGTGAGTCTGCACTCCTAGTTCCTTTCACACAAATCCATACAAATCGTCGTTCTATACACCAAAAAATCCAGTAGATGTAACTAAGTCTTTCCACAGTTTTATACACTCCTCCCCGATCTCCACTCCATCATCGCATCTCCACCTCAATATCCCCTTTCAGATTCTACCATCACGACTACCATCACAACCACAACCACATATCTCTCCATCACATCCGCCACGAAAACCAAAACCAAACATCCCTGCTCCGAACTTTTCGCTCCAGCCCGCTGTTTCGTAACCACATACTCAACCACCACGCCATTCACATGGCCAGCCGTCGGTACACCCACGAAAACCCATGCTGCCAGGCCTAAACATACATCACTTCAGGATCTTCCACTCGCTCCTGGTACTTCTGGATCCTGTGAAAGATACGCACGGCATTTTGAGGGCAAGTCAAGTGATATTAACTCATGTGGATTTATTGGATATTTTTACGGGAGTAAGTTTTGTTTCTTCTCGTGGTTACCACGATAAACGGATTCGTATTTTCACCATTTTGCTGATTTTTCACCCTGCTGAGATTGTAATATGCATATGTATTCTGCTGACGATAACTTTCGGGATGAATAGTTAACGTGCATGATTTCACCGCGTGGAATCCTTCACTCGTATGGGATCCGAAGAATGTCACTTCGTGCGTGCTTGCTCCGGGATATCGCTATTGCGTTAGAGAAGGCACAGCTCAATTGAATGCCACTGGTGGAACCTCTTAAATACCTACGTTGGACGATGTTGCAGCTAGTCAATTCTGACATTCTCACTAAATAATTCGTGTGGTGGGGATTATGGCACGTGATCTGCGCCGATTCAGCATACATCTTCGAGGCTTCGAACTGCAATGAAGAGTGGACATTCCAAGGTTATGACAGCACTTTAGTATAGGGACGCTAGTCAGTCTTCTGGAATTTATCCATTCAATCCTGTCGCAAGTATTAATAAAGTGTTTACTGTATCCGCTCAAATCTTTTGATATAATGATGCAAGTGATGACTACCTACTATAACTATTAAATATATCCCCTGGGTATCGCGTAGTTCCAGGTTGTGAAGGGAATGAATTTGACATAACAATATCATATCGGTATATTATGAGAGCGTTTCAAATTGGGATTAAATAATATTCATCATATGATTTTGAGATCTCAAAAGTTCAAAAGTAATAAATATTAAGTGGGAGGTATCGTATCACCGATGCAACGATGGAACCCTCCCTTTGCGTTTGTATACTGTAAAAACATAATTTCATACAATATTACTCAAAAATCATAGTTTCAAGTGCGAAATCCCAAATCATCTGTCCCTATTAGTGATTGACTTCTTAAATTTGTCAAAATGATTTGCCGGCTTTGGCATTCGATTATACATTTTGACGAAACCCCACATAAAATCACAAGTCAAACATCCAGCCGTTGTGATATCAAACCAAAATGAATTACTACTTAGACGAGGGGTCTGGTATTTCGAAGTTAAAGCGTGAAGTGTCGATTAGAATAACATCTTCCACGGTACTCAATAATCCCCTCAGTTGTACGAGGACATTACTGATTTCTATGGCTCGGGCCGAAGAGGTAGGTCGAGCTAGTTCCGCCTCCCACTCTCGGATCATCGCTCTTAGGCGTCTGTCAGCCCATTGTTGTACTCCCTCTAGTCTCTTGATAAGAGCATAGAAAATGAATTCCCTAAACAGTCTAGCGGTGTTTATCTCGTCGTCATCGGCGCGATCCTCGTTAATGGCGTCGTCAAAATTAGAGAATATCTCGTGAATGTTGTTTAGCACGGTGGCCAGGTTTTCATTCACAACTTGGCTGTTGAGATAGTTGAAGATGGCCGTAGCAGCTCGAATAGTTGACATACCTCTTTGCGCCGCAAGGGAGCCGGTACCTTCACTTGCATCATTGAAATTCCTCGTGTTCCATGTGCTGTCCGACATAGGATTATTCCCCTGCCAGACCTGTAGCTTGATACCATTAAATACACTTTCGGCATTGACAAGTACACTGGGGTTAGTGTCGTCGCCAAAAGCCCTCCAAATATCGTCTATAGGCGTGGTTTCGGAAATTGTAGATGACCATGAGTCCCAGGCTTGTTGAAATGGCCCTTCAGGACCCAGCAATGCTTCATCGACGGTTGAAAAATCAGTTGTCATAGGATTGCCATCAATGTCTTGGAATTGACCACCCATCATCCATTCCAGTAGCATTTTGAACGTACTTAACTCCACAACATGCTCAGTCACCCACTTGGCTCCGTTCGGATCACCGGCATTGGTGAATGATGGGTCTTCGCAGTCTTCAGGATTCTCCAACCAATAGTAACCAGCCTCTGGATTGACACTCAGAAGAAATGCTCCTCCTTGTTGGTTGGGATATCTGTGAGACTCAATTACAAAGGTAGAAGTGGGCGTTTTAACAGTAAATTTCCTTGGGGCTCCATAAGGCCGGGGCAGAAGAAAATGTTTTTTCTGAGTTGGTACGAGTGAATCATTGGAATATCCCCTTCGTCTTTTTTCATCTGCAATAACATCTCCTGTTTCTGGGTCGATGAGCCAGTCCGGGTCAAAATCGGACATGTTACTGGTTTGATAACAGACTATTTTAGTTGAACTGTTGCCAGAACATCCGACAAAATCGCCAGTAATCACAGCACCTGATCCCCAATTGGGAGCAGTACGTAAAGGTGCATCGTTCGAAGTACCATTGGTGAAAACGTATGGCGAACCAACGGATCCCACTAGGTGACTGGTATCATCTTGCTCCCACTTTGATGAGATTCCAGATGAATAAACCTCAACGCCAACCTGTTGATCACCACCAATGACACTGATAGTGTTGCCGCTGTCACTGACAATGCGGATGTAATGCGGCACATCTACTGCGAATTCCGCAGTAGCCCCTTTAGTGCTGGTGCCCATATTGTACACATCTATTTCTAGCCATGTCCGCATTGAGAGGAGCAATCCGAGAAGGGTGACACTGGAGCTAGAGTCTCTCTCGCTCAATCTCTGACCTGTGGATACTGGTGAGCCACCGGCAAATCCGGTCCAACATTCGGGCCCCACAACATTCTCAATATCACCAGAGAGATCGCCCAAGGATAAAGGTGCGTTTGTTCGAGCATATCCATCGGTCCCAGCCCTGAAACTGAGTCTAAAATCCGAATCAATAGTTCCCTGACCTGTCATACTTGCCAAAATGTTCATTTTGGGGGTAAAGGAAACAATTCCTGGTTCGCTGAATGCGAAATTCGAGATATCAGTATCAAAAACTGATGCGGGCTTTGTGCTACCGCCAACGTTGATTGATGCCTTTCCATCGAGCATGATGGTGCCCGACAGATCCATGTCAACGTCGAAAAACCCATACGTTTCTTCGAAGCTGATCTCGGGGGAAATTGTCCCTACCATAGTCACTCCCCATCTGAGTTTACTTGCAACTATGAGGGTGTCAGTGAAAGAAGGGGGTCAAAGAGAGCCATGAGAAGGGTAAGTCAAGCATTCTGACTAGCAGAGGCAACTTTTATACCCGTATTCTGAATTGAGTCGCAACAGGGAACCACAAACCCCTATGAAAAATAAAATGACTAACCGGAGCCTTCTAGTTCAATGTTAAGCCATCCGTCATCCTCACCGCAGCTACCTGTCACGTCTCCAGAGTATAACAGCTGATAGATGTCATCTTCTTCCAAATTCAGTGTATACGCATTGGGCAGACCGAGGTTACGAATCGCATCGAAGCCAGTCTTCCAATCTGCTTCGTCGGCACTCCAGAATCGCTTGTTTATAGATTCGTTCATGCCTCTCTTTGTGATTGCATCTGTCAAAACAATATCATTTCAATATCTTACGGTATTATCATAGTCGATTCGAACATAAACTGTTCCAGAATCCCGTTTGACCAGGGTATAGTCATATTTAATATCCATTTCGTACACGGGAGGATTGGGTGACGGAGTTCTCTGACGAAGTTCATGCTCAACTGTCAGGTTGTTCGATAGTCGAATAGCACTGACGACGCCATAGGTTCCAAAACCACAACCCTCAGGGAGCTTGACAATGGTGCCCTCGGCTCCGCCTTGATGGACCGCGTCGCAATTAGATTCGGGAGAATCATCCATACAAATATAGCGCACTGTATAAACTAACTTGGGGTCTCGTTTCTCAGCTGAATCACAGTCTAGAAACTCGATATGCGAATCATCTCTCTTAGATAAACTGGTCACTATATCAGCGGGACCATCAATCACGACCACTATGAAGCCATATGTCAGTGGATGATTCTTTAAACCCAAGGTCGGCTATGAGACCAAAGAAATGTATATAATCTTGCTTCTCTGCACCGTTCTTGAAGCAGTTGTAGAATGGTAATCAATGATTGAATATTGCTTACTGCTAAATGCTCCAGAGACTGTATCTGAGCCTGAGGATGTAGGGGAATTCTGAATGGGCTTGATTTCAAAATCCGGGACATCGGTACTGGGTGGTAGAGTGGGGAACTTGAATCGCGTTAGTTACTGCGCAGCAAATTTGCTCAAACATCTCGTGATATGCTTGAAAATAAAGCATATATTCTTACAATATTTGCGAGTGGAACTGGAAGGAATGGATTAAGACTATTAGGCGGTGTACAGCATAGAACTTTGCTTCGACCATTCCAGCCACTGGCACATAACGACGTCGAGTTTCCGTAATCATCAGTGCATAATTCTATCTCATAGCTGTCATCGTCAGAGCGGATCATTCGTGGAAGGCTAGACTCGGCAGTAACTTACTCGGCACATTCGTTGTCATCGCAGTTTCCTTTGCCAATCCAATGGCAATCATCAAAGCTAGAATCACAGCAATAGGCTTGTTGTATAGTGCGAGACCCACTATAATCAATCTCGTGCCCATAATCATATGTGTTTCTCATGGCGACCCATGTTTTTCCCTCAGCACAGGTGTCATCCGCCGACCAGTCACAAGAGCCAACCAGCTCGCTCCAAGTGTTCGATTCGCAACAGAAAGATTGCTGACCAGGTGACAAACAATTGACACTAGCATGTTTGGAGTGAAAGAGGGTGACTTCATTTGTGTGACATTGACCATGACAGGCACGACCTGTCTCACCGCCCCTCCATTGACAAGTACTTGGCATAGCATCGATAGGGCAAATGATGTATTTCTTCTTGTTTTTACCACATGTATCCGTGAAAGCACCACCATTTGGTGCAATTGCGAAGTCGCTTCCCCAGGATCCCACTTCAGAGTCACTGAGACAGTCAGTTTTCTGACAATCCTGACCGTTTTGACTGGCCCAAGTGCCTGCAACCAAGGTGGATGTAGTCTCAAGCTTAGACAATTTAGGGATATCTTTGCCGATTAGACCTTTGAGTGCATCAAAATCAGTATCATCTTGATCAACAGACCAGATCATTACTCCACCCAGCCTAATATTATGTTAGATACCAATAAGGCGAAGGTTCCATGGGCGACGGATCAACTTACCCAACGCCATTGGCCCATTCTACCTTCTGCGCAAAAGTATCGCTATCATCATAGCTGACCCACTGATTCTTAGTGGCACCATACTGGAAATACTTCACAGCATCAGTCTTATCCCAAGTGACTTCAGGAGCTTGTTTATCTATAATATCCATGATCTCAAAGTATGCAAGCGTTCCTGCACTCTTAGTGCATGTTCCTGCTTCAGCAGCACCGGAGAATGCACAGCCTGGAGATCCACAAGACGTGTCGGATAGTTGGAATGAACGGCCATAGAAACCGAGACCTAGAACAACTTTTTCTGGAGGGACATTAACTCGCCACAGAAGCTCGACTGAGTCTTTGATTTCGGTAAGGTTTGTGTGGGCTTGTACTATACTCCCGATAGGATCCGTCGAGTCCCAGGTTCCATGTAAGTCATATGCTGATTCTGCGTCAGTCATAATCTATAAGATTTTAAGATGTCATCGAAAGAAACTCTTACTCATTAAGTTGATCCAATCGGCATATAATATCATTCCTGGTAGATCGAACCATTGTAGATACCAGTATGAGCTTGGTGCCGTGAAGCTGATTCCGTATGATCCATCAGAATTATCAAAAGCTTCACGCACAGCTTCCAACAGAAGAACGTAGTTTTCCGTGTCCTCTACTTTGCCGCCTCTGTCGGGAGCACCGGGATATTCCCAATCGAAGTCGACTAGAGTAGTATGAGTCAGTCCTGGTATCTGAAAATCCGACAATTCCCCAAAAGCTTTGTATGATGCCGAGATCATCACCATAGAAGCGCCGTTTCATAATTAGTGTGATTTTTTAGGGTGTAGAATTCAAGCTAAAATGAATCACTTACCTCCATCAAAACCATATTCTTTCAGAAAGTTAACAAGATTACTGGCAAACTTCTTTCGGTTCGCTGCGCTAGATGCAATATTGGAAAACACTGGCTGTGTCGTAGTCAAGTCGTCTGAGAATGACCAGCCACCAATGGAGATGAAGATTTCGACATCTGACAGGCCAGAAGTGAGTGACTTGATATCTGCAGTTCCAACGAACAGAGAAGTTGGCATATCGGAGTCCATGGTAGCAATTTGAAACGTGTCGGGATCAATGTAGGCGAAGGCAAAATTCACATGCGTGAGACCCGAAGTCGGAATAGCACTAGGAGGGAAGGCATAGCAACTGCGTGAGTTTGACCTATCGTCCCGTTAAAACCGAGAAGTGCATCATCCGAAAAGATTGTCTTACCATCCTTCATAGTATCCAATCACTCTATTCAGAACCCCCTTTTTGTTTCCACCAGAAGGAGGAACGGGATCTAACACGCAATTATTTTGGCAACCATTGGAACAAAAGAGCTCTCCTGTTCCACAAAAGCCATATTGCGAACAACAAACGTTCAAAGGACAAAGAGTGTTTTCAAAAAGTGCATCTTTTCCGCCTGCAAGATGTTAGATTGATCAAGGTAGCTCAGTGCCATTTCTCACATGGTGCTGTGGCATTGCAATTTGATGTACAATCATCTCCGCAAAAGGTAGAGCCTGCAACATTTTAGTAATAGCTTATAACGGGATACTGAATCAATACCATATCCGCATACTCCTACTGTCGTTCCCTCGTAGGAACCACTAAGAGAGATTAATACACTGTCTCAAAATGTAATCTTTTGGGAGGAGATGGGGGAAATCACCAGCATGCACCATTTGCACATGGCTTGTCCTATCATGGGAGTTAGCCACAATTACTAATTAGCGTAGCTTGCCAAAACGCACTGCAGAACAAACGTATTCGTCATCATCACGCTTGAATCCCGTGTTACGAAACGTTGAAGACAATTTATCTTGGGTAGGTAATGACTGCTTGGTCCTATGAACCTGCAAGCCATATCCTACGTACGGTCCGGAAAGAGTGATGGTGATAACGAAAAAGAAAAGAATGAAAAGAGCGTGTTTTGAGCGTAACAAACGCCACTGCTCTGCCATGATGAGAATAAACGTAGGGTAATGAATGACCACACTGAAGCAATGAGAGAAGCCCTTCCAGATGTCACACCAAAATGGAAGAGAGAGAAAGGCTGCATATTCCTCACTTGGTATATGGACTTCAAACTCAATTTATCTTCTGGCTGTAGTCTGAAAATGGTTAAAAGCTGAAGATTTCGGCTGCTTATCTGATCTAAGATATGCCTCTAGGTCTCGGAAGTGGAAAGAGCCCCATGCATACCGCGAGATTCGGAGATAAGTTACTACATTGCTAGCAAAGTCCCCTATCACGCGGCCTTGCAATCGTACCATTGTGCAGCGAGAAATTTGCTCTGAAATTGCTACATACATGCGATGTAGAAGTTTTTGGCCGAGATTGCAGTTACCCCAGGTAGATTGAGGGTTCTAAGTTGAAGAGGAAAATCTCGAATGCAGGTTCCTTCACTGTGAAATTATCAACAAGGTAGAATTATGGAGCATATAGATTTTCTCGAGAGATATAGCTATCTCATTTGTCGGAGAATCGGCGGCTAACTGACCCAATTTATTTAATGTTGCAGTTGGTGATTTCCAGAACCCCTGAGGTACAGATATGGCACAGACTACTGTAAGCGAGCACTAAGCCAATTCTGATCGTATTCTCCAAATCTCATTATTTCCCGGTCACCCGAAGCCTCCAGGCTTCAGATGTAGGACCCACTTTCCTAAGGGTCTTAAAAGTCTAAGTCATTGACAGATGCACATCTTTTGGCCATTGCATGTCAAAATAATTTCTCGATATGTCTCGCTTTCGAAATATTTTGGTCAGTATATCCAAAATTCTCATGATCACACACTTTTGTCGTTCCCGAAATCTTGTACCTGACATTCAAGCTAGATCTGCGGCCTTCTCTTGCAACCAGTAGTTGAATCTCAAATCTTTCTCGGAGGTGCTCAGGTCGAGGCTCCCGGAAATTTCTCCACAGCTTGCACGTACGTTGTTCATGCCAAAAACTGGTGGAATACAATGCTAAAATTTTTATTACAATTTAGTGCTACTTTTAGCGACAACATCGCATGTAACATAACGCTGTATGAAGTCGCACTGGGACAATTATTTCCCACAGTCGACGATCTTTCTAGCATTTGCACTGATACCTGTATGGGGGCTCTTGAGACTTTGCGAGCTCAACAACTGTTGGATTGCAGCAGTTCCGATTTAGTGGTCACCGCAGGAGAGACGTATCCTCCAACTCTCACTACTGATATTCTCTTATTCACATACAATTACACATGTATACAGGATCCGTAGGTATGCCCGTATTTTTGTTGGGATTTGACTGATCTTTTGGTTTGTAGGACCACAAGTGGATACTGCTATCCGGACTTTTTCGCATGGAACAATGATACTGCAAGCACAACCTCCGCTGAGGTCTGCTCAGATTGCAATCTTCTTGTTCAGCAGAGCCAGCTAGATTCGCCACTTGGATGGAATGATGATTCCGCTAGCATGTATTCATCACTAACGTCTTCGTAAGTTAGTTCAAATACGCAATCACGAATAAACAAAAAATGAGTCTCGCTCACTGACCACTCGACAGCTGCGGAGTGACTAAATATCCAATCGCATCCCCCAGTTCATATTCTCTAGATGTCACAGCTACTGTGTCATCGATCGCAAATCCTTCGACTACTACAGCCGCATATGCATGTATATCAATGTACACGATTCAAGAAGATGACACTTGTAGCTCTATCAGCGAATCCCAGCAGGTGGCGACATTCTATCTGATGCAAGCGAACAATCTTCCAGGATACTGCTCAGAGATTCCAGATCCAGGGACAAGTTTATGCATCCCACAAAGCTGCGAGCTCTACACAGTGGCAGCAAACGACACTTGCTATGGAATTGTTCAAAATTATAATGCGACGTTCTCCAGCACACAGCTGATTTCTTGGAATCCCAACATCAACAAAGGATGTTCAAATCTGAATCAATTAGAAGGCTATCAGATTTGCGTAAGGCAAGAGAATCATTTTCTATTCAGTGCAGTCTTGCTTAACGACATGTTTCAATATAATGACTTTCATCCGTGCATAGTTATCCTGGAGTGTCAACTGCTGCTTCGACAGGAAGTGCAAGCGTCACAACGCCCATAGCGTAAGCCTAGCTACCCCCGAAATTATTCTGACTATGAACATAATGACCACTGACTTTCTTGGAAATATACAGATCGGTTCCCACAAACCTAGCACCAAACACAACGACAGATTGTGAGTTGCATATTTGGCGTGGTGAAAGATTCGAGTAAAGCGACTGACAAGGATTCTTTTATAGGCGGCGAATACTATCTAGTGCTAGATGGAGACGACTGCGCAAGTATATCCATTGCCAAGGGTATTTACTTGACCGACTTCTACTTCCTGAATCCCATGGTAAACAGTACATGTGGAAATCTCTGGACTGACACCTACTACTGTGTCGAGGCCGTAGGAAATATCGCGACGTATCTCGGATACGGGTAAGCACTCAACCAGTCAAATTTCTAGGCTCTGTTGGATCCTTCCAGCTGCTTGCTTTGGAAGCGAATTGTTCTGCTTTCTATTCGCTGACAACACACTCTAACCACAGGGGTACATCAACAACGAAGAATCCATGTTCACGACTCGATGCCCCCGCCAGCTGTTTCGTCACCACATACCCTACCACTACGCCATTTACTTGGCCAGCAGTAGGCACGATGACTACGACTGCGTTGTTGACTAATTATACATCCCTCGCCGACCTTCCACTTGCACCCGGGACTTCAGAATCCTGTTCACAGTATGCAGAGTACTACCAGAGCAAGTCCAATATCAACTCATGTGGGGCCATTGCCCACTTTTATGATAGTGAGTTTTTGATCCTTTTTCTATGGAATTCTTTAACGCATTTCTCCATGTTATTGATTCTTCTCACTGGATAGAAAAGTCCATTTTACTGACGATTCTTCATTGTGTGAATAGTTACAATATCAGATGTCGTCGCATGGAATCCATCCCTCACGTATGATGCAAGCAACACAAGTTCATGCGTATTTCTTCCTGGCTATCGTTACTGCGTCGAAGGAACCACTACAGGGTCAGATGGTACCTCCAGCATCTCACCCAATGGTCTGTGCGGTGCCGATAATACAAACTATACATGTGAAGGTAGTACATTTGGGGATTGCTGCTCGGAATATGGAAACTGTGGTTCGACGAGCGACTTCTGTGGCGTGGGATGTCAGCCACTATTTGGTAGCTGCACAGTAGCGTCTGCGACATCTTCATCTGTGAGCGATACGGCTACGACTACTACTACAGCATTGCCAACCATCACTCTCTCACCTGACGGCTCATGCGGTGGTGATAGTGGTAAGTGAACTACATAGAAAAAATTTGCTTCTCTAGAATATTCTAGGAGATGCTTCACACATCCATAATCATTACTGGGAGCTGTTGCTAATCTCTAGCGTTATAGGATATACCTGCGAGTCTCCAAACTGCTGCAGTGAAAGTGGATATTGCGGCAACACTTCCGACTTCTGCGGTGTAGGATGCCAGTCAGCGTTTGGTATTTGCTCCACTGGTTCTACGACGACCACTACCACAGCAGCCGCTAAACCCACCCAAATCGTGTCCTCTAATGGCGGATGTGGTAGCGATTATGATAATTGGACATGTGCTGGGTCGACCTTTGGGAATTGCTGTAGTCAATACGGATTCTGCGGTAGTGGCAATACATATTGCGACATTGGATCAGGTTGTCAAACAGCCTTCGGTGAGTGTGATTCTTGAAAATTTGTATGTGATCTTTGAGCCGGGTGTAGTGGAATATCACCTCGCTAGGAGTATAGATTATGGTGAAGGGAGTTGTAATAGTCATGTTTCCGAAAATGATTCATGCGGTTATATCCGCCGAGATATGAAGAATCTTATTCCCTAATATGTTGAGCATTGCACCAGCTCGTACACCATACCAACAACGGCTCTTTACAATGGTGATTTAAACGAAATGAATCCAAATCATTACTAGAATCGTGACTCGCTTGTTTTCTGATATAATCTCAGGAATGACTCGCGGCCACGCAGTCCTTCATGGCCAAATCGTTACGAGGACCCGAATAATCTTGTATGATTGTAAATAAGAGAACATGAGCAGAAACTCATTTCTTAAATTGTGTCCTCACAAGTTTAAACTGCAGATATGTAAATACATCATTAGATGGTAACAATCATTTATGGCAAGGGTAATCCCATGCCTGAGCGATAGGCTGGATATGGCGCGTCAGGGTCCTGGATATGGCTATTAGCACATTTTATATCACAAAAATAGAATTCTTTCTGGTAATGGAAAGAGTGTGAGACGTGAAGGGAGTACAGACCATCACCTCCGCAGGACCTCCCTTGGTGTTCACATATCGCGTTTTCCAATCCTCGTTTTTAGAAATGAAGCAGTAGTACAACCAGTCGAAGACCTTTGGAAGAGGGATCCCAATATAGCCTTCGAAATCGAGTGTATCTGTGTCTTTGTAATCCGGATCTACAGCTCGTAAAGACAGCGTAGTATCCCAGGGATCTGCTTCCCCAGGACTTTTAGGTTTGTAAAGAGTCTTCGTGGATATTACATCGTGGTCAAGAGCCGCTTCGTCTACCACTAGAAAGCAATCCGTCGCTCTCCCGCTGGGGATTTCTCCATTTTCCCTCATTCTCTTGAATCGTTCTCGTAATGTATCCAGGCTCGCGCCATCTAGTTCTGGATCAGAAACGAGAAAAGATTTCTGTGTCGTGACTAGGGCGTTTGCTTTACTCCAACAGTCACGTAGAACAGTAGCTGCGGTCATTCTATAAATGCCTTTGAAGACATGCCATTTCTTATCTGTCCCTTCACGATAATCGGTTCGAAAAATAACAAACCCCCAATGAGCTAGCTTTGCGGCAAGCATTTCCTGTACCCATTTCGGTCGACCAGCTTCCCTTTGCGCGGCGAAGGCAGCACGCATTTTCTGTGCTTTCTGCTCACGCCGTTGTTCCCTAGCCGACTGATTGAGCCGTCTCAGTTCATCCCATCGTTTGCTGGCAAGGCGCTTGATGGCGTTGTCATAAGGATTACCCAAGGAGGTCTGTACTTTTTCGACAAGCTGCCTTTCTTCATCCACAAGGTCCATAGACCACAGAAGATATCTTTTGCCACTGGCTAGATTGCCCGGCTCCCACGTAACGCCAAATAAGATGATATCAGCCTCTTCTTGAGTAAGGGTAACGTGGCTGACTGCCACTTTATCCTTCAGCTCTGCCATAGTTAAGCCAACCTTTTCCACACAAAGTCTATCTTCTTCATCTGGCGGTGGAAGACCATCTAACTGATTCTTCTCTGCTCGAGTGATTGATGTGGGGTCCGTCAACAAGGCAATACGCTCATATAGTGCTTTGTCCTCGGGTGGCATTCGAAGGTTTTTGGTTATCAAGAACGTCGGAAACTGGTGTAAGGTAGATGATCCCGAGTCGGTAGACATCTTAAATGCTTTAAAAAAAATGCACGATATGTAGATGACTGTGACCGGCGGTAAATGTATTGATAAATGTAAATCTAGCTGAAAGTGTAGAGATGACGGCACAGGGCCCCTCTTAGTGGTCCGTGCTCCGAAGACATGTGATTCGACACTTTATCCAGGCCAGGATAGAATAGGTTACAGTCCTCAGCCGTAGTCATATTCTCGCTCGATGAATACTCTCAATACTGTATAGGGATTCGTATACACCCTATAAGCCTATAAGAGGGAGTGATACTATTCTATCTCGAAAGGGGAGTTGAGAAACAGGAAACAAGAGATGAGATGAAGAGCTTTGAGATATGATATTGAATTGTAGGAGCTAGCAGCACTGGTTTGACATTGTCTCTAGGTATGCCTAAGCTTCCCGTTTCAGGTCAACTTGGGGTGCCCAGGTGTTATCAGATGCCCTAAGCGAATTAGATTGAGTACCTACTAGGTAGGTAGATGAGCTTTTTCGAATGTTGAGTATCTGAAACTACTCACCTACATGTGATACCGAAAAACACATCGATGTACTACTAGCCAAACAGGTTGAATTTCTAAACGCGAAGTGATGAACCTCCTACGCAGCAAATCAAATTAATCAAATGTGCCATTCACGTGATCATCATACGCAGCAAATTATGTTGCACATCAGAAAGATGGTAAAGCTCGGATGGACTTCGGCTTGAACTTTGACACTCACAATCTAACACTGCTTGGATGAGTAATCTCACATGACCTTGAAAATATTGTGTTGCACATCTGGAATTGAGGACCTGGAGGGTATGTATCGATAAATATCACTCAAACAAGCAATATATTTATTTATATTAGGTATTTATTCGTCCTATCAATACAATGAGGCGTCTGATAGCGGGGTTACCTATGGGGATTTCCACCGTGGGATAAGATTAGATGAGCAGGTACGATGTGAGAATTTTGGGATGCAGGTGGGTTTTGTGAGGTGATACATACTAGGTATACCTTTTGATTTTTCTTCCATTGATTCAACAACATTGTCTACATTCTGTTCGAGTACTGTCTTTGTGATTCTTGATCATTGGGTTTGCATTCTGATTTTGTGATAGAGAATACAAGTGAGTATTCATATGATGGAGGAAGTAAGCACCAGTCATCCATTGGTTTGGATTGATTGTGAGGTATGTTGTATGTTTCTTCACTATTACTGGTACCCCTCGAGTGTCCATCTGTTTATCCAATGATATATCAATATCAATGTCCTTGTTGGGTTAGAATTTGAGGGATGTTATATCTTCAAGATTGCAAGCTAACAATGGCATATCATACAGATGACAGGACTGGATGTTGAAAACGATGTCATTATTGAAATTTCATGTGTAATTACGAATGGAAATTTGGAGGTGATGGATGAGAAGGGGTGGAATGCTGTGATTCATCAGGAGCAAGAGACGATGGATAAAATGGTTTGTACCTCTTCTATTTCTTCGAATTCGAATTTGCAAGCTAGCATATATCTTCTTCCCTTCCCATATCTTCGTTTTCATTCATTAAACGTCTCGCTTCCATACTTACAATCTCTCAATCTATAGGACGAATGGTGCACCACAACCCACGCCTCTACTGGTCTAACCTCCGAAGTTCTCTCCTCCACCACTACTCCCACCGAAGCTGCCGAGTCTCTCCTCAAATACATCAAATCATGGATTCCCGAACCCCGTCGCGCATTACTCGCTGGGAATAGTGTTCATGCCGATAAAGCATTCTTGAGCAAAGGACCTTATAAACAAATAATCGAGCATCTGCATTATCGAATCTTGGACGTGAGCAGTATCAAAGAAGCTGCCAAGCGTTGGTGCGACTTGAGAGTCTTGGTTGATCAACCAAAGAAACAGGGAAAACATCGAGGGAGGGACGATATTCTGGAGAGTATTGAGGAGGCACGATATTGGAAGGAGAGAGTTTTTCAACAAGTACCTGTTTCGAAGTGAGGGTTTGGTAGAATTAGTTTTCATCTGCTGAATGTCTGAATTTGTTAGGCATGAATGAAGATGAACAGATGCTTTCGTGGCATTGATGAGTGGGATGATGATGTTGATACTTTGTTGTGAGTATGTTTGTGCAGATTGATACCCCCAACCAAGAGAATGGAGGGCTGCATTGCTACGTTATGGAGATGGCAGGAAAATTGCTGAAGTGAGGTGCTTGATCATTAGTACCAATAATAAGACTTCAACTAGTAGACCATATTACCAGAATTTTCTTCATAGCTCCCGTCTTATCGTATGATGGCGTAACGCTAAGAATGATCCATACGGTGTCGAAAGGAACTGGTTGCATAGCACCTGCAACGACAACCTTATGCAGAAGACCACCGGTTAACCTTTGATTGGGACAGTGGCATAGGTAGGTAGGTAGGTAGGTAGGTACATATACCAGGATTTGTCATCGAAGCTCGAGAGAGGTCGGGATTATGATTACATGGTGATTGAATTTGGATGAGAACATTCGAAGCTGCATGGTGTAACAGTACATTTTCCATCTTATATAATCTAACCAGAATGAGATAAGTTTCTCGCAATTAAGACTACCTAGGTAAGCTCAAGGGGCCGTGGGATACCTAGGTAGGTAGTTTATGATATGAGGCTGAAAGCTATTTCGAATTTGGATAAGAATACTTGCTACGATTCTTTTGATATTGGATGCGATCTATAATTACTAAGCACACCAAAATATATGGTAATACCTAGGTATCTACAAATCATTACATAATATCTGATAAATCACTCCGTCGTCTTTCCAGCTGTTAAAGAATAATAAATCATGATTGATGTATGAATCAAGACATTGACGACGTCAGGAATGAGAATAGCCTAATATCCAATATGTATGGCCGTCCCATGAGGTAATCATGATTTGAGATCTTCACCCCTCATCCCATTACGAAGAGTGGGGTTCTCACATCCATTCCTATGCATCCCTACCCAGTACATTGTACACCTGCGCATCTTGTGCAAGTTCCTCTCCCTCTCACTCTCAACGAATGCCCCACCAAACGAACTTCTCCACCTAAGAGCTAATATCAACACCGCTGGTTGAGCTTGTCTTGTTGGCATCAAAATCTCCTTTGCCCCCTTTTAAATTCTCATACCATACCATACCATCCATACCTTACTTTACCTTACCTTTACTTTTCTTCCTTAATCTCATACTCTACATCCAAGTACATCACATCAGAAATCATGAGTGTCAAGACTGTTTCTTTGAAACCTTTTACCGATCAGAAGCCAGGAACGTAAGTTATGTGTTTTGGGAGCTTGAACCCCACCTCTCCTCTCCTCTCTTCTCTCAGATTGAATGTTCCATTTGGTCGATAGGAAGTGGGATATTGATTATTACTGAATGCTGTACAAAAATCGAACATCAAAGGTTCATTTCACTTCTTTTCAATCCAGTGTGCTAATCTTCTGAGTACACAGTTCTGGTCTCCGTAAAAAGGTCGTTGTTTTCCAACAAGAACACTACAGCGAGTCCTTCGTGACCTCTATTCTCCTCTCCATTCCCGAAGGTGTCAAGGACAGTTTCCTCGTCATTGGTGGTGATGGACGATACTGGAATCCAGAGGTTGTGCAATTGATTGCAAAGATCGGTGCCGCATACGGTGTCAAGAAGTTGTTGATTGGTCAAAATGGTATCTTGAGTACCCCTGCTGCGTCGCATATTATTAGAAAGAGAAAGGCGACTGGTGGTATCTTGTTGACTGCTAGTCACAATGCTGGAGGTAAGTTTTGGTCTTTTTCTTCATTTGGAGGTTGGGATGATGGGGTCGAATGGATCCGTGTGATAAAGTAAAGGGAAAAGAGAGATCATGGCTAATCTTTTGATTGATGAATAGGTCCAAAGAACGATTTCGGTATCAAATACAACCTTGCCAATGGTGGACCAGCTCCAGAATCAGTTACAAATAAGATCTTTGAAGCTTCGAAAACTCTTACCGAATACAAGATTGCCGATATCCCAGAAGTCGACATTGCTACAATTGGCACAAAAACATATGGTTCATTGGAGGTCGAGATTATCGATTCATGTGCCGATTACGTTGAGATGTTGAAGGATATCTTTGATTTCCCTCTCATTAAGAAATTCTTCGAATCACACACCGATTTCAAGGTTCTTTTCGATGCCCTCTCTGGCGTCACTGGTCCTTACGGAAAGGCTATCTTTGAGACTGAATTAGGTCTTCCAAGCTCTAGCACCCAAAACTGTATTCCTTCGCCAGATTTCAATGGAGGTCACCCAGATCCTAACTTGACCTACGCTCACTCGCTTGTTGAGGCTGTTGACAAGGGAAAGATCCAATTTGGTGCTGCAAGTGATGGAGATGGAGATCGTAACATGATTTACGGTGCTAATGCATTCGTCTCCCCTGGTGACAGTCTTGCAATTATTGCTCACTATGCACAAACTATCCCATACTTCAAGAAACAAGGCGTCTACGGTCTTGCTCGCAGTATGCCAACATCTGGAGCTGTTGATCTTGTTGCTAAAGCACAAGGTCTCAACTGCTATGAAGTCCCTACCGGATGGAAATTCTTCTGTGCTTTGTTCGATGCTGATAAGCTTTCCATCTGTGGTGAGGAATCTTTCGGTACTGGATCAAACCACATCCGTGAGAAGGATGGTCTTTGGGCTGTCGTTGCTTGGTTGAACATTATCGCCGCTATTGGTGAGAAGGATCCAAGTGTTACTCCAAGTATTGCCAAGATTCAACATGATTTCTGGACTATCTATGGACGTACTTTCTTCACTAGATATGATTATGAGGATGTTAGCAGTGAGGGTGCTGCCAAGGTTGTTAAGGACTTGAATGCCAAGATTGAGGATTCTTCATTCATTGGCAGCAAGATTGGTGGTAAGTTTTTTCTGTCAGTTTTTTGATATCATGACAAAGTAGCTCACATTACCTCACAGACCGTACAGTTTCTGACGCCGGTGACTTCTCCTACACTGATCTCGATGGCAGCGTTTCTCCCAACCAAGGTCTTTACGTTAAGTTCTCTGATGGATCCCGAATCGTTGTTCGTCTCAGTGGTACCGGTTCTTCGGGTGCTACTATCAGATTGTATATTGAGAAGCATACAGATGATAAGAGTACCTATGGCCAAGATGCTCAAGTATTCTTGAAGGATAATGTAGACTTTGCTGTGGAGTTGTTGAAGTTTAAGGAGTATATCGGTAGAACCGAGCCAGATGTTAAGACTTAAATTGGTCTCAAGGACATGTGGGGTTGAAAATAGAAGAAATAGTTGTGAAAAGTAGTTTTAGCGTTGCAAGCATGCAAATACGATATCAAGAAAATCTTGTTCATTATGAAGATTTTAATGGAGATTTTATTGTTTTGTTTGAGAATGAATGTGAAAGCAAGGGGAGTTTGAACTTTTTAATTTTTATTGGGAATCTGGGATTTTGAGATTTGGGATGATAGGTGAGTGTATGAGTGTAGATGAGGTAATGCTTGAGCGCTTTGAGAATATGGAATAGGATGTTATAGATGAACGTTTGAAATGACGTTTTGGAAAGGATGGGAGAGAAGAGTGTAAGCGCGCATAGCGGAGGATGGTACAAAGTGATGTGAGGATATACAGTTGAAAAGTGTGATGAGTGATTGAGATTGGGATGGAGGTAGAGATAGGGATAGGGCGGAGATGGAGATGGAATTAAGGATTGGGGTTGGGATTGGCATGAGGGATTAGGGATTATAGATCAATAAGGGATTGGGTATTGGGATTTATAAGTATGAAATGGAAAGTGTTGAAAGGAGGGTGGGGGAGATGGGGGAGATGGGGGAGATGGGGGAGATGGG